>CM056729.1:61699572-61804696 GCA_029844215.1 Przewalskia tangutica | reverse complement strand
CTTAGGATCTGGCCCGCGTTGGTGTCGGGAGCTCCGTCTTTTAGGAGGCTCTACTGGTATGATCTCCTGTTGTAGATAGTTTTATGCAGATCGAGGGTATGGCGAGAATTTTGTCCACCATAGTTGTATCTTTCCTGGCCCAGAAGTGCATGGTCGTATTTATGCCGATGCTCGGATATAGCTGCTAAACCGTGTTTATATATATATATCTTAGAAAGGCGCGTTTTCTCACATAAAGCGTATGTCTTATTTTATAAGCGTTTCATGTCTTGTTTTATATTTCAGCCAGATTACTACGATGTATGACTACTTGGGTGCCCGGTAAGGCACCGAGCCACGAACCGGAATGAGTGCGTGACAAAGAAGTAGTATCGAAGCAGTTAATCCTCGGAAAGTGTCTCTGAGCAAGTATCTAGTGAAGTCTTGATTATCGGTGTGTTGTGCACCACACCATGTCGAGAGGCTATAGGATATTTAGGATTAGTTTCCACTCTTGCCTTACGAGATCGGTGCTTTAGAGTGTGTTAAAGTTGGACCCAACGTATGTTCACTCTTACATACGATTATGCCTCGCGCGTAAAGCAAGGCTAAGAGAAGGGCAAAGGCGTGAGGAGGCTGCTAGTATGACACCAAAGTTCACGAGGGCTCGGGCCGATCTATACCTCGGGCGGCGAGTTCTATGGCGCCGCCGCGGCCGGCGAAACCCGCGGTACCAGCGCTCACGCATCCCGGCTGGGGCGGAGAGTTAGGTCCTGAGAGATAACCGGCTTTTAGCTGAAGTTGTGGCGAATCACGAGGATAAGTGAATCTTTGAAGTTCGATTCGGCTCGAAGCTCGATCGCACCGTGATTCACCGAGGCGAGAGAGTTTGAGAGCTACGAGACTACGAGTTGTAGCCGCCAGAAGAGTTTCACGGTCGGCGGGAGGATGATCGCGAGGAGTTCATCCGTCGGCTCTGAAGGATTTGAGTGATCGGGCGTGGAGACGGGTCAGTGATCTTTGGTTCACATAAGCTGCGTGATACGCTGATCGATTGGTTTGGTCGTGAGGTTATCGGGAAACAGCGCGTCCCAGTATTAGGATGAGTTCTCGAAGAGGCTTTCTCTTTCCGACCTTACTTGCCTCATGGATGAGGAGGCGCGGGGTGATAGATTTTTGCTGGCGGCGAGAGGAGCGCAGCGTAGGGAAGTACAATGTCGAGATTTGATTCATTGGCTCGATATGTCCCAGCATTGGTACTTGAATATGGAGGATAGGGTGCGCGGCTACGTCCGCGGAGCTGGATGATTATATGGTAGTAGGATCATGTGCGGGTGTTTCTCTTAGTAGGGTATGGACATTGCAGCATGCGGCTCATGCCGCCAGATGCGAGAAGCGCGCTGGTCGACGGTGGGCGGACGGCAGGCGAGAAGAAGGCCGGCGGGCGGGAGGGTGCTTACGGTGGCTATGCGTGGTGGCGACCTACGTGGCGGTCTGGGTGCACCACCGGCGGCTTCGAGCACTCTGCGCGTCCACCGGCCGCGGCCCGAGTATTGAGGCGGACCGAGGCGAGGGCTTGAGGCGTCGAGTAGAAAGTGCGGCGATCGGGACCACCCACGGTGTGGCGTCACGGTAGATCCCCGTGCGAGGAAGTGTGGTACTACTTTTGGAGCTTGTTCTGATTTGTGGCGGCCAGGGGTCACTGCGAGAATGTCAGGCCGAGCGGCCAGCTGGTGGTAGACTCGGCCGACCTTGAGGTTACATTGCGCTTCATCATCTCCTACGATTACTCGCTTCGGAGGCCGGTTTTCGTGGGTCAGCCAGTCGCGGCAGAAGTCGTGGCTCGGGTCCCGGTTCCTAGCGGTCCTCGAACGCATTTATGCTTTAATCAGTCGGTAAGCCGAATCAGATGGGGAGGCCTCACGATGACGTCCACGAATTGCCTTGCTCGGTTCACAGGTTTGATGTGTATGCTTTGATAGGTCGGGTTCTACCTGCATCGCATATATCTCCCTTTGTTGCTAGTAGGATAGGATAGGCACAAATCCATAGACCGCTTTCGAGGAGTAGCTACGCCGGATGGGTGATTCGGTGGTAGCTCGGCGGGTATATGAAGGCTTGTCTGTGACCATTTCGGTCGTCGGACCACCAGTCGACTGATAGAGTTGGAGATGATTGACTTCAGCGTGATCATGGGGATGGATTGGCTAACTTCACTCGCCAATGTAGTGCAGAGAGAAAATCGGTTCCGGTTTCACGAGGAGCCGGTTGTTGAGTGGGAGAACGCGGTATCAGCGTAGAAGTAGGTTTATTTCTACCTCGAGGCTAGGAAGATGATGCGAAGAGGTATATCTACCGTCTCGTTGGGTGTTTGTTGAAGGCTGCGGTACCAGATTTTGTCAGTTCGGTGGTGAAATTCCCAGGCGTGTTTCAGGGCGACCTCGGGTATCACTCACGAGAGGAGATTGAGTTTTGTATAGACATATTGCGGACACTCGGCTATTTCCATTCGCCCATCTGAATAATGGCACACGCGAGTTGAGAGAGTTGAAGAGATCGGGCTTAGGGATTTCTTTGGAAAAGGGCTTCATCCGAGGCCCTAGTGTTTCTCCACGGGAAGCGCGGTATTGTTCGTGAAGAAAAGAAGGGCGGGCTAGCGCGTGTGTTGATCTGAGCGGTGAACAAGGTGACCATTAAACGAATACCGCTTCCGAGTTGATGATTTGTTCGACGATTGCGAGAGCGCGAGATGTTTCTCAAGATTGATCTACGGTCGGGCTATCATCAGTCGCGGTCGAAGAAAGTGGATGTCCTAAATGCATTAGGACGTGCAGGCATTATGTCACGCACGACCCGATGCAGGGCGTGTTGGTGCCTTCTTAGGGCACCCAGTAGTCATACATCAGTGTCGTGGAATATAAAACAAGATATGAAGCTTGATTTGTAAAATAAGACACGTTATGTGAATGTGAAACGTTTGGCATATATATATATAAAAACATGGTTAGTGATTACATCCAGCTACAACATGAATTCTGAACCTAAGGAAAATATACAACTATGGCGGGACGGGGCCCGCCATACCACAGCTATACAAAACTATCTACGCGAGTCGTACCAAAGTAGAGCCTCGGAGAAGATGGAGCTCCCGACGCCCACGTGAAGGATCTGAGATGCGGATCTAGCACTCTTTGCCTTTACTGCATGACATGGCCCCGAAGGAGAGTCGATAACAGTACCAAGTATGTGAAACTATAAAGAAGCTGAAATGAAATCAAAGTATTTAAAACCTTTTCACAAATACAATCGGTTCAATTGCGCATAGTGCCACATCCTGGCAACAACGATAATAGGAAAAGCATGCGAATTCTATTCTGGCGCGAATGATCGAAGCAAGGCGATACGCCCATAGTATCGTCTGCGTGCCTAGTCACGGACTTCCGCTGGAGTCTGTCACACAGACCCGCGTGAGGTATTCCTCGCATGGGCAGCCAACCCGGCGTCCGCGTCGCCTCCCGCGGCGCATAGCCTCAAAAGACCGCGTAGTCTCAGCGGACCGTATGAATCCCGCGTGCAAAACGGAATGATCAATCTGGAGCATATCGTTACTCGCGTAGTCTCGAACCGCATCGTAGTATAGACCGCGTCAAGGGGCAAGCCACCATTATATGATCGAAGGGTAGGTGATACAATAACGATTACAACGGACTTACCGTATAGACGCGTCAAAGGTTTTAAAACCAAATATTTATCTTACATTAAAAAAATGATTGATAGTTCTTTTGAAATGCATCAGGTTTCTTTATTATTGAGCTTAAGTCAAAAGACATTGCAGTGATTATTATAAGGCTTAAGTCAACGACATTCACGTAGCTATTATTCAGTTAACACGTACGTCTACCGTACTATATATATGTGTTAAAATATCATGCTTAGGAAGAGTCACATACCTTCTCGTGAAAACCTCCTTGCCAAGTTGAATATGTCGATGACAGAATCAGCCTATAGTCACGACATCTATCAAAGTCTAGACTACTACGAAGGTCATTCTAAGCAGAGGGTTCACAATTTACGGAAAGTGGGACGGCCTGACCCTACAGGTGAGCTATATAAGTCTCTTGTAAAACAAATCCTATGTGAGTCACAGTTCAATTATTCTTCTTTTAACCGCCCTACTTGTATGAGTGGTTCAATTTATTACGTAATATTCTTCTAAGTATTTAATACGTATTCTTATACTTCTACAGTATGCATTCTCTAATACAAAAGAGGGTTAGGATTATTTACCTCGGTAAGCCCAATAATATCCTAGATAAAAGTCGATCCGGAGCAAGGCTTAGGCTCTAAGTTGCGCTCAGATAGCTCGAAGAAACCTAAGAAGTTCTTGAAACACTACTAAGTACTAGGGATTTGGGCTAGGGTATTTTGGGCATTATAACAATACTTAGAAGACAACTTTTTCTACCAAGGAGGTAGATTTCGCTAGGCTGGGGGTAGGCCTCGCCAAACTTCACAGGGAGTGGGTGTTTGGACGAAAAAGGCTCCAGGGAGAGGAGAGGATTTTCAAGACTTGGAGAGATTTGTGGATGGAGAATTCTTCATCTTAAGGGGGGTATTTATAGGTCAAGAAGTGGCCAACCAATGGCCAAGATTAAGACAAGTGCAAGGCAAGTGTAGGGTGAAGATTTACTCCACACAAATATCCTACCAACTCCTTGACTGCGCGAGGCACAAAAAGCGTGCCAAGCCATTCGTCCAATGGACGATTCAAGTCCACCAATTGGAGGTGCCAAGTGTCGCCCTCCGTTGGTCCAAAATGTTCGTCTCTGCGGAAAAATCCGTAAAAATTAGAAATGGCATGGCGGAATTTACCCTACGAAAGGTGGCGTTTAAAGCGATTCTTTAGCGAGTTGTACAATTTTGAACTTGGCCTAACTTTAAGGCTATACTTTTATGCGTCTCGCGTACATATACGAAATACTGTGAGGTATAACATTCTTCCTCGCAGAAACATTCGTCGAATGTTCCTTACCAAACGATTATCGATGAAGCTTAAAGTATTTCGGAGTATGCGTGGGAATACGTACAAAAGTTGGCCTTAAGAAGTAGGCTTGGGCGTTTTTGGCACAACTCTCAAAATGAATAGTTTTTCCGACGAAGCGTTTTCACTAAGTGGGTAATCCGACTATGCCATTCCTAATTTTTGCGATTTTGAGAGGCGAAAACATTTTGAACGGGAAAGCGACACTTGTCACCTCAATTGATGGACTTGACCTACTGCCTTGCGTGGCATAATCTTGGCCATTGGTTGGCCATCCACGACCTATAAATACCCTTTTAGATGAAGAGTTCTTCATCCACAAACAAGCCTTCCAAGTCTTGAAATCCTCTCCTCTCCTTATGCCTTTCGTCCAACACCTCCCCTTTTGAGTAGTTTGGCGGGGCCACTCCACTAGCCGAAATCTACCCTCCCTTGGTAGAAAAGTTGCCTTCTTGTATTGTTATAATGCCCAAAATACCTAGCCCAAATCCCTTAGTCCTTAGTAGAAGTTGTGAAGAACTTCTAAGGTTTCTTGGAGCTCTGGGCGCACAACTTAGGAGCTAAACCTTGCTTTCAAGCGACTTTATCTAGGATATTATTGGGCACTGAGGTAACTAATCCTAACCCTCTTTTGAATTAGAGAATACATCTGTAGTAGTATAAGAATAAGTATTAAATACTTGAAGAATATCACAGAATAGAATTGAACTGTTATCACGATGAAGGGTTTAAAGAAGAATAATCAAATTGTACTTACATAGAATTTATTTTCTGATGAGACTTGAGTAGCTCGGGTAGGGAAGTGCCAATTTTCCGTAGGATATAGAACCTCTGTTTAGAACTGGTTTCAAAGTAGTCGAGCGTTGATAGACGTGTCGACTATTATAGGTCGATTCTCCGCCACGACATATTCAACGGCGGTGGTTTTATTTGAGAAGGTATGTGATTCTTCCTAAAGCATGATATTTTACAATATATATGTGATACGGTGACGCATACGTGTTAATTGAATAATAACTACGGCAATGCCTCACGGCTTAAGCTGAATAATACTTACGAATGCCTCGCTTTTTAAGCTGAATAATAAAGAAGCGAAAGTATTTCAAAAGAATCTTGAATCATTTTTATGAGAGAACTAATTGGTTTTAAAGCGAGCTTAAGAGTTATACTAGCTTTATGGGAAGTTAAGTATAACCACTTAAGATGGATAAAAGAAACATTTTCCTATGTGTTTATAACAGACTTATATTGAATTGTGAAAAGAATAATAAGATGGTTTGATAAGTAGACATGATATGATGCTATGTGTGTTAGTGTAAATGCTTAGCGTTTGTGTAAAGAAGTCAGTCTTACTTATGCTTATGTTGTTTTGAACTATAAATTTGTGTTAGTATTATATCACTCGCCTCTTGAGATGATCTGGGGTTAAGCGCCTCCGATCGGGGTAGACTTCGAGTGATGCAGGACCGTGATTCGAGAATACCTAAATGCGGGTCGAGGGGCCTATGCGCGAGCTCTGAGTTCAGTTAGTATGCGGGTTATGCCTCATGCGGTCTATGTGGCCATGCGGACAACGAGTCCGGGCGTTGCCGCGAGTAGCTACCGATGCGGGGTTATACCTCATGCGGGCATGTGAGTGGCCTATGCGGACTCGAGTCGAGGATTAGGCGCGAGAATGATAATATGGGAGAGTGGCCTGCTTTGATCATCGCGACCTAGAAATGACACATTACAGTTTACCTATTGTTGCTCTTGTTTATGATGTGGCACTATATGCGTCCCTAGTTGTTTCATACATACTTGCAAAACGATTTTTAAAATGATATGTTTTCATTTAAGTATTTCTGATTTCATATACTTAGTACTGTTGTCGACCTCCTTGGCTGCGTTCATGCCGCGGTAAAGCAGTGCTAGATCCACATCTTAGGATCTCCACGTTGGTGTCGGGAGCTCCATCTTTCCGAGGCTCTACTTTTAGGTATGATCTCCGTTGTAGATAGTTTTATCTGATCGGGTATGGCGGGCCTGTCCGCCATAGTTGTATCTTTCCTTAGAGTGCGTAGTCATGTTGTCTGATGTCGGATGTAGCTAAACCATGTTTATATATATATGCCGAAAGCGACGTTTTCACATAAAGCGTATGCTTATTTTATAAATTGTTTCATGTCTTGTTTTATATTTCCTTGATTACTCGATGTATGACTACTTGGGTGCCCCTGAGGCGATCCACGCCCCAGAATGGGTCGTGACGAGGGCCCCGAAGAGCAAGGCGAGGAGGCTGCTAGTGTGATTGAGAGGAGTGCAGCGCGGGCCTGCCGATACTGAGATAGTGCTTGGAGGGCGAGTTTTGCGATACGCGCCCGGCAGAGTTTAGAGCCGCGGCGATGGCTGCCGAGACTGATACACGAGCCTCCCCCGATGCGGAAGCGGGAGATGGGTCCTGAGAGATGGCGATTATTGGCGGTTGTGGCGATGAAGATAAGTGGGCGCGGCCAGTTCGGTAACAGGTGGTTCACCGTCGATCAGATAGTTTGAGGCTACGGATTTTACGAGTTGTAGCCCGCCGAGTTCGGGTCGAGGCACGAGGATGATCCGCAGGAGTTCATCCGATTATAGCGGATCATGAAGTGATCAAGGCTTGAAGACCGAGTGACGCCCGGTTCGCGGCTCTTTGATCTTTGCGATCGTGGTTTGATTAGGAGATGTCGGAGAGCATGCGCTCCCGCGAGTTGGGGCGAGTTCTCAAGGCATTTCTTGCACTTCTTGCCTCCACGGATGAGAGGGCTCGGGCCGACATTTTTTACGTTGAGGCGGGGCAGGTGTCTGATTAGAGAGTATAATGTGGAGCTCGACTCATTAGCTCGTATGTCCCATTGTAATGGCGATATGGAGGATAGAGTGCAGATATGTCAAAGGGCTTGGCGATTATCTAGCAGAGTTGCTCGGTGTAGCTCTTCACCGGGGCATGGACATTGCGCGCATGTAGGCTCGTGCACTAGGATGTGAGAGAGGTCACGGCGGAATGACGAGGATCAGCGAGAGGCGGAAACAGCGAGGTCTGGCGACTTCGAGCGGACGTCACCTCGGCCAGCGAGCTAGTTATGTACCTCCGCTTGATCTGAGTGGTCCTCCATTGTCGCCGGGGCGTTCGGTATTCGAGGCTGGTGAGGCCCTGTGGTTTAGTTCTGAGATACATGGGTTCTTGGTCGAGTTGAGTTTTCCTCGGTGTGCCACGATGGCGGGCGTCATCCCGGAATGTCGTCTTTCTCGGTGCTTGTTTTGCTGCGGCCGTCGGGAGCCATGTGACGAGAGCGTCTAGTAGGAAGGATCACGAGCAACATGACTCACCTTACGGATCGGTGGCAGGTTCATCTCCTTCACTCTATACGCCCGGAAGTAGCCTATGATTAGAGTGGAAGCGGTAGGTTCGTATATCCCTAACCTCAGATTTGTATCGTGTTATGATGATCTTATTATTGTGTGCTATGTACGGATAGCGTTGTGTTATATTGTGAGTTAGAAAACATGGTTAGTTGGGAGGGTAAGTATGGGGCATGGAAGGTGTGAACCTTAGATTATTTCACGACCAGACCACAGATAAGGTCGTCTTGAGTAAAAAGATTCATTTATGTTTGACCTTTGCTCGAGTGTGTAGTATACGTGGGATATATGTTTGTGATAAGTCCAGGGGTAGTGGGAGATGGAAGTGGTAGCTTTCATGATGTGAGTTAGGAAGAATTGTTCCGTATCGGGGAACAAGGGTTTGGCGCGATTGCTGGTCGGGTTGAGGATGTCGGGTGAACCCGTGCCCTGGACATGGGTCGGTTCCGGTGGTCCCGCCAGATGGTAGGGTCACGAGTGCTAGGCCCAAGTTTAGATGACCATCGTATGAGTTCGTGGATATGTTCGACGAGCGGATCGTGAAGGCCGGAATGGCCTTAGGAAGATCGAGGCTAGTAAGATGACCAAGTTTGGAGTGGTGACTCAAAGTTTTGAAACTGAAGTATGGTACGTATCTAGAAGAGTTCAAGTGTTAGAGAAGTGTACGACATCCTCAAGGATCGCATGCGATCCGATACCATTTGTTGGGTCGAGTGACACTAGAACCTCGCGCAAAGTGACAAAGTAAGGGTAGAGCGAGCATGTATTGCGAGCATAGATATGATCATTTCTTGTGAAGGAAGGTCACGAAGGTTGTATATTTTAGACCTCGGGTAAGGTTTTGTGATGTTAGAGGTGTTTCCTCGAGGGCTTGGATGTAAGTGTTTGCGGTGTTTACGTGGCGGTGTGGCGGGATTGTTCTCGTAAGTATAGTAGTGAAGACTATCTTTGGCGCATGCTTGTTTTGAGGCTTAGAAGGAACATTCGGGACGAATGTTTCTAAGGAGGGGAGAATGTTATACCCTGTAATTCCAGGGTATGTACGTGAGGACGTACGTAGAAATTTGAGCCTTAAAGTTAGGCAAGGTTTGAAATTGTACACAACTACCGAAAGGAGTCGTTTTTCGACGAAACGTTTCATGACTTTCGTAGGAAAATTCCATTATGTCATTTATATTTTTGCGGATTTTTCCGAGAGATGAAATATTTTGGACCAACGGGAGGGTGACACTTGTCACCCTCATTGGACGACAACCATGGCCTTGGCTTGGACGATTTGGCTTAGTGGGAGTAGGTAGGATATTTGTGCAAGTTGGTATGGTAGATGGATAAGGTGCACATGGCTTAATTAGCCCCACACTTGCCTAACACTGATGAATCTTGGCCATTGGTTGGCCATTTCTTGACCTATAAATACCCCTCTAACTTGATGAACTTCTTCATCCAAATATTTTCTAAGTCTTGAAAACCCTCACTCTCCTTTGTGAGCTCGTCCTACCTTCCTCCCCATGGAAGGCCTTTGTGGCCGAGAGTAACCCCCCCTAGCCTAGTTGTGCTAGTCGAAATACTACCCCCCTTGGTAGAAATGTATTCTACAAGTATTGTTAGAATGCCCAAAATACTTTAGCCAAATACCTTGTAGTACTTTCCAAAGTACCCTTTATCGAAAAGCCTTAAAATACTATTATACTTTCTTTACTAAACGCGAAACCTAAGGAAATCTTCATTGTTGGTTGAAGTTATAAGTAGAATCGTAGAACTTCTAAGGGTTTCTTGGAGCGGATTGGAGCGCACGGAGTAGAGCTAAACCTTGCTCGGGAGCGACATATAACTTGGATAATTTTGGGCTTATCGGTAAATATCTTGTCCTATTGTAATTGGAAATTACATGATTGTTAGAATATATAGTTGAGGTATACTATATATAGAATGAATATTGAATAGAGCTAAGCGTAGTTCTTGGCAATGTCTTTTGACTTAAGCACAGAATAAGAATTGAGCATTAATCACAGTATGATAATAAAGAGAAAATCGCTGTAATTACATAGGTATTGATGAAGAGACTTATGTAGCATTCTTGTGTAGTAGGATTGTACACGTCCAGGTTAGGCGTGTTAACCCCAGGTTGGCTTGGTAGCGGGCCTCGATAGAGGAGGAGATTTACTGTTGCGGTGAGTCTTCCAAATTTTACGTAGAAATGGAGCGATGAGATCTAGATGTTAATAAGCGCCTTGTGGCCTTATAGGTTGAAGTACTACGTGTGGTGCAATGCGTGGCTTAAGGAGTAGCGACGGTTTGAAACGCGAGCATTTTGCTATTTGTCGATACACGCCGCGAGGTATGTGGACCTCTTCCTATCTCTTCTAGCATGATATGTGTGAACTATGTAATGCGGTGACGCATACATGTGCTAAATGTATTTGATTGGTTTAAAACATAAAAGTGTTATAACGGCTTTATGGGAAGTTGGTTATATGACTTTATGTAGGAAAGAAAATGCTTTGTGGTTTTTAAAAGGTAATCGTTATACCGTAGTTCCGTGGTATGTATGTGAGGGCGTCGTGCGAGAATACGCATGAAATTTTGGAAAGAAAGGAAGATGTGATTTTTTCGGAAAAGTTCGGTTTTGTGAAGAAAAAGGTTCGTTAATGGGAATTGGATTCCCAGTTTGGTATTTGGACTTCTTGGATTATATTAGAATTTTGAGGTTTTATTTTGAAATGGTCACGTGGGACCCACGGAGAAATTTACTTTTGTGGGGCCCGCTTGTTTTTGAGATTTCGGTATTTTGGATATTTTCTAAGACGAAATATTTTGGATTTAATTGAGGGGCGACACGCCACCCCATGTGGCACTTGGCGAAATGGGTGGAGCAGTGGCTAGGCCACTTGTCCTCGCCGATTGGCCTCACACTTGGCACCATTTCGTTTGGCCATGTGGTGTGGTGGGACCCACACACACATGGCCCAATCTTGACCCTACACTTATATTGATCTTGCCACTTGGTTCTTCTATAAATACCCTTGGCGAAGAGTAAAATCATCCTCACTTGAAAGCTTTCCAAAGCAAATGTTTTCCTCCCTTTGTGTAGATTTCCCCCTCCCCTCTTGTGTAGAAAATACTTGGTGTATTGTTGTATAATCCCAAATACCTTGGCCTAGTATTCCTAGTAGTATTCCAAAGTTATTTCAATACTAGGAGCAAATACTACTTTATTCCAATAGCAGAAAGCGAAACCCTAGAAAAATCTTCCTAGCTTGGTGGAAGTATTTAGAAGTTGTTTAGAAACTTCTAAGGGTCGCTGGAGCGGGTTGAGCGTAAGATCGAGCTAAACGTTGCTCGGGATCGACTTATAACTTGGATAATTTTTGGGCTTATCGAGGTAATGATCTATGTCCCACTATTGTAATTGGATATTACATGTTGTAGTAGTTATACTTGAGTATTTTATATTGGAAGGATGATTATAAAGGATTGAACTTTATTTACATTGACTGTACTTACAGTAGACTTGTGTAAGTATTATTGTGAAGCATATTTGAACACGTCAGGTTAGACGTGTAATCCCGAGAGTTGTTGGCACAGTAGCGGGCACGGTCGAGAGGAGATTTATGTGATTGCGGGAGGTGTTTGAAATTTACGTAGAATAAGGAATCTTGTGTTTAGAATATTCTACGGAGAGTGCTAGAAGTTGATTTATATATTGTGGTTGTTATAGGTGGATCTTTCTACGCGGCATACTTGACTTGGCTTGTGGTTTAAGCTAAAGGTATGTGATTCTTCCTATACTCTTGAGCATGATTGTTGTGAACTATATAGTGCGGTGAGCGACGTGTGTGAAACGATTTTTGTTTGTTTTAAAACATAAAGTGTTATAATGGCTTTATGGGAAGTTAGTTATATGACTTTATGAAGATAAAAGAAAGATTTGGTTTTGATAAGAAACGACTTGATTTTGAAAGTTAAGAGACTTGATCTTGAAAGATAAGAGACTTGACTTATAACGACTTGTTTTCGGAAAGGAGAAGTAACTTGATTTAAGTATAGGTTACTTGTTTTGAAAAGAGTAAGTTAATTGGGTTTTAAAAGAGTATACTTGATGTTGTTCTAAAAGAAAAGCACTTGCTTTATAAAGTATAGAGTACTTGATTTTAAAAGCCTTGTAAAGATTTTTACGAAGGTGAAGTAATTTGGTTTTAAAAGTAAAACGTGTTTTCTTTATATACTACAGTATTAGTATCACGTGGCTTTACGTAGAAAGAGGTCTTTTGAAAGAAGGAAAGTATGTAGTATTTTGGGTTTGAAACCCGATTGTTGATTAAAATGAATGTATGTTAAACTTGCCTATGCTTGTTGTGATAGTCTTTGATGTGCAAGTGTTTTGTTGATGTCTTCTTAGTGACTCTCGGGAGGCCTTATCGATTGATTGACCGACATACCGACGTTGGGTGGTCCACGAGTATCGTCCACTTTGAGTATTATCGTTGTTTCAGATCGTCGCGGGCCCGGGAGGGCCATTATCGATTTATTTCCTTTGGACATGCCGACGTGATGGATGTTCCACGCACGCGCCGAGAGGATAGTTTCATGGCCATGACTTCCGAGGTAAGATGCGGGCACGCGGTCATTGTGAGGTTCGATCGTTAGTCCATGGACCGCTAATCCACGGCTTGCCGCGGTGACGGCGATCACGGCTTGGTTTGTGCGTGTGGTTCGTGCACACTTTAGATACTCGTTACGGTCATTTTCTCGCGGTAGCCTCCGGTAGATAGCTTAAGATACTTGCCCGGTCATATCTTGTGAGACGGTAGGCTATCAGACGTTAGCTTAAGATACTTGCCTCGCCTTCGCGTGGCTAGCTTTGATCGGTAGTTGGCTTCCGTACCTTGCCCGTGATGGGATATGACCAGCTTTTTGAGTAGTTGGCTATTCTACTGCCCGTCGGTTTTGATGACGCAGCGGATCTAGTGTTCGAGTTCACATACGGGTGTTGTTTTACATCATGTGCCGGCAGTGAGGAATGAGTTCCACGCATGAGTGGTATTATGGGCGTGAGACCCATAATTATGTGAGTGATTATTGCGGGATACGCGCCCTTACTTGACATAATCGTTTACTTATTGCGAAATGGTTTTATAAAATGATGAAATGTGATTTCATTACGATTTTCGATACATACTTGGTACTGTTGTCTTGACCTCCCGGGCCGTTCATGCCGCAGTAGAGGTACACGGGCTTGGTTGATCTCGCCATAGGATCGCATTCATTGAAGCTCTGCCTCCGAGGCTTATCTTTGGTATAGTCCGTCATTGTAGGTACTTGTACATTTGTGGTATGGCGAGTGCAAGCCCGTCCGTCATAGTTGTTGTATATCTTAGAAGTGCAGAGTAATTGTGGGGTGGTTTGTAAAAGGATAACCGTCGGGTTTATGTATATATACCAAGGCAACGGTTGGGTTGGCTGCTTATTTATTTATGCCTCTCATTTCATGTAAAGTTTTTATTTCCGTTGGTTTTCTCGATGTTGTATCACTAGGGTGCCCGGTAAGGCACGATGTGCCCGGTTTCGGGCGCCACAAGTGGTATCGTGAGCGATTAATCCTCGGAAAGTGTCTGAACCGTGTCTAGTGTAGTCTTGATTATCGGTGTCAGTGCACCACATCTATAATCGAGGTCGCAGGACATTTAGGATTGGTTTCTATTCTTCTCACTCGAGATCGTGCCTTAGAGCGATGTCGTAAGTTGACTCCTTCGACGTGTTCTTTTACGCGATTATGCCTCCGCGCAAGGCAACCCGGCCTGAAGGGCAAGGCGGCCGTGGGAGGCGCTAGTGGGACACAGAGGAGTACGAGGCGCGGGCCGGTCATTACGAGATAGTTCTTCAGACGGCGAGTTTTGCGACGCCGCGGCTCAGAGAGGTTAGAGCGCAGCGGTGGCCGCAGAGACCACGCACTGAGCCTCCACCCCACACCGGAGCAGAGGAGACGGGTTACAAGGAGATGGCCCGATCGCCAGATCGTGGCCGACACGGCGAGAGGCCGGATGCAGCAGCCAGCCCAGTAGCCCCGTAGTTCATCCCGCATCGGATAGTTTGAGGCTACGGATTTTCCGAGTTGTATCCCGCGAGTTCACGGTCGAGGCACGAGGATGATCTGCAGGAGTTCATCCGTCGCCTGAGGATCATGCGAGTGATCAAGGCTTCGAGACCGAGTCCGTGATTTTCGTCATCGGCCGCGTGATACCGCAATGACCGTTTGATTCATGGAGTTGTCGGGGAGCATGCGCCCACTGTATTTGGGGACGAGTTCTCGAGGCATTTCTGCCATTTCTTGCCGCAGATATGAGGGCACGGTAAACGACGTGTTCGAAGGCCGAGACAGGGAGGACGCACAGTCCGGGAGTACAACGTAGAGTTCGACTCGTTGGCTCGATATGTCCCTGCGTTAGTAGCTAATATGGAGGACAGAGTGCACCGCCACGTCCTGAGGGCTTGATGACTACTTGGCGAGTCTTGTTCGTGTATCGCTCACCGCATGACATCGCCGCATGCGTGCTCATGACTAGGGTGTGAGGCACGGAGAGACCGACGGATTGACCAACATCGCGAGAAGAGGGCAGACAGCAGGTCCTTTGGTAACTTTCAAGGCGGACCGCCTCCAGCAGACTAGTTATACGCCGCCAAAGACAGCAGTGGTCCTCTACGATCTTGAGGCCTCCAGAGTATTCGGGAGCAGTCGTGGCTCCAAGGGTTGAGTTTCTGAGGAGTTGGGTCTGGCGGAAGCCACCCGACCTAAGTGTAGCTGTGTGGTAAACCCCATTCGGGAGTGTCGAGGACTTGTTTTACATGTGGCTGCGAGGCCATTTTGCGAAATTGTCCTACTGCAGGTAGCGGATGTTGAGACTCACCTTCGGATCTGTCATGGGTTCTTCGCCCGATAGCTAGCGGGGTGTTCATATATCGGCAGGCAGGGAAGTCGTGGTGAAGTTCCCATATAAGCGGTCCTTGAAATCGCCTATTTGTTTTGTGATATCGTATATCCTTGACCTACAAGAGACTAGTATGCATTTGTATTAAGATAAGTATATTTTAATTATTATGTTACGATAGCATTATGTTGGTGTGATAATTCCATGGGTAGTGTAAGATGGAAGTGGTAGCTTTCATGACGTGAATTAGTAAGATTGTTCGGATCGGAGCGAGAGATTGGGCGCGATAGCGGTCGGTTGAGGCTGTCGCGGGTCAACCCGCGGCCGGATTGAGGTGGGCCGGTTCGAGGTGGTCCCGCCGGTGGTAGGTCACGAGGTGCTAGGCCCAAGTTTAGGTAACCATCGTATGAGTTCGGGATGTGTTCGATCGACCGGATCGTGAAGGCCGAGATAGGCCTTAGAGTAAATTGAAGCTAGTAGGAGTTGTGAGATTAGAAATGATTTCCTCGTTAGCTTGGATTTGTATGTTATACTATGGCCATTGATGGCGTGATTGGTTTCGTAAGTATAGTAGTGAAGACTATACCGCACACGCTCGTTTGGAGACTTAGAAGGAACATTGGACGAATGTTTCTAAGGGGAAGAATGTTATACCGTAGTTCCGTGGTATGTATGTGAGGGCGCACGTCGAGAATACGGCTGTAAATTTTGGAAAGAAAGGAAGATGTGATTTTTTCACGGAAAAGTTCCGCTTTTTGTGAAGAAAAGGTTCGTTAATGGAATTGATTCCCAGATTTGGTATTTGGACTTCTTGGATTATATTAGAATTTTGAGGTTTTATTTTCGAAATGGTCACGTGGGACCCACGGAGAAATTTACGGTTTTGTGGGCCCGCTTTGTTTTTGAGATTTCCGTATTTTGGATATTTTCAAGACGAAATATTTTGATTTAATTGGGGCGACACGCGCCACCCCATGTGGCACTTGGTCGAATGGGTGGATGTCAGTGGCCACTTGTCCTCGCCGATGGCCCTCACACTTGGCACCATTTCGTTTGGCCATGTGGTGTGGTGGGACCCACACACACATGGCCCAATCTTGACCCTACACTTATATTGATCTTGGCCCTTGGTTCTTCTATAAATACCCCCGGCTTGAAGAGTAAAATCATCCTCACTGAAAGCTTTCCAAAGCAAATGTTTTCCTCCCTTTGTGTAGATTTCGTCCCCTCCCTCTTGTGTAGAAAATACTTGGTGTATTGTTGTATAATCCCAAATACCTTGGCCTAGTATCCCTAGTAGTATTCCAAAGTTATTTCAATACTAGGAGCAGGAAATACTACTTTATTCCAATAGCCAGAAACGAAACCCTAGAAAAATCTTCCTAGCTTGGTGGAAGTATTTAGAAGTTGTTTAGAAACTTCTAAGGGTCGCTTGGAGCGGGTTGGGCGTAAGGATTGGAGCTAAACGTTGCTCAGCATCGACTTATAACTTGGATAATTTTTGGGCTTATCGAGGTAATGATCTATGTCCCCCTATTGTAAATGGATATTACATGTTGTAGTAGTTATACATGAGTATATTATATTGGAAGGATGATTATAAAGGATTGAACTGTATTTACATTGACCGCATTTACAGAGACTTGTGTAAGTATTATTGTGAAGCATATTTGAACACGTCAGGTTAGACGTGTAATCCTCTGGAGTTGTTGGCCAGTAGCGGGCACAGTCGTGGAGGAGATTTATGTGATTGCGGGGGAGGTGTCAGAAATTTATGTAGAATAAGGAATCTTGTGTTTAGAATATTCTACGGAGAGTGCTAGAAGTTGATTTATATATTGTGGTTGTTATAGGTGGATCTTTCACGGCATACTTGACTTGGCTTGTGGTTTAAGCTAAAGGTATGTGATTCTTCCTATACTCTTGAGCATGATTGTTGTGAACTATATAGTACGGTGAGCGTGCGTGTGTGAAACGATTTTTGTTTGTTTTAAAACATAAAGTGTTATAATGGCTTTATGGGAAGTTAGTTATAACGACTTTATGAAGATAAAGAAAGATTTGGTTTTGATAAAGAAACGACTTGATTTTGAAAGTTAGAGACTTGATCTTGAAAGATAAGAGACTTGACTTATAACGACTTGTTTTCGGAAAAGGAGAAGTAACTTGATTTAAGTATAGGTTACTTGTTTTGAAAAGAGTAAGTTAATTGGGTTTTAAAAAGAGTATACTTGATGTTGTTCTAAAAGAAAAGCACTTGGTTTATAAAGTATAGAGTACTTGATTTTAAAAGCCTTGTAAAGATTTTTACGAAGGTGAAGTAATTTGGTTTTAAAAGTAAACGTGTTTTCTTTATATACTACGAGTATTAGTATCATGTGGCTTTTACGTAGAAAGAGGTCTTTTTGAAAGAAGGAAAGTATGTAGTATTTTGGGTTTGAAACCCGGATTGTTGATTAAAATGAATGTATGTTAAACTTGCCTATGCTTGTTGTGATAGTCTTTGATGTGCAAGTGTTTTGTTGATGTCGCCGTGACTCTGCAGGGCCATTATCCGATCGATTGACTGGACATACTGACGTTGGGTGGTCCACGAGTATGCGTCCACTTTGAGTATTGACTGGTTGTTTCTGTACTGTCGTGACTCTCTGGGAGGGCCGGCTATCTGATTTATTTCCTTTGGACATGCTGACGTGATGGATGTTCCACGGGCATGCGTCCAGTAGGATGGTTTCATGGCCATGACTTCCGAGGTAAGATGCCGGGGCATGCGGTCATTGTGAGGTTCAGACTGTTAGTCCATGGACCGCTAATCCATGAAGCTTGCCGCGGTGACGAGCGATCACGGGCTTGGTTTGTACGTGTGGTTCAGGCACACTTTAGATACTTGTTCTGGTCATTTTCTCGTGTACCGGTAGCCTCTGGTAGATAGCTTAAGATACTTGCCTCGGTCATATCTTGTGAGACGGTGAGGCTATCAGACGTTAGCTTAAGATACTTGCCTCGGCGATTGCGTGGCTAGCTTTTGGATCGTAGTTGGCTTCCGTACCTTGCCCGTGATGGATATGACATTTAGCTTGACCGGTAGTTGGCTATTCTACTGCCCGATCGGTTTTGATGACGCAGTGTGATCTAGTGTTCAGTTCACATACGGGTGTTGTTTTACATCATGTATCGCAGTGAGAATGAGTTCCACGCATGAGTGGTATTATGGGCGTGAGACCCATAATTATGTGTGAGTGATTATTCCGGGATATCGTCCCTTACTTGACATAATTGTTTACTTATTGCGAAATGGTTTTATAAAATGATGAAATATGATTTCATTACGATATTTTCGCCACATACTTGGTACTGTTGTCGACCTCGGGCCGTGCGTTCATGCCGCAGTAGAGTACACCGCTTGGTTGATCCTCGCTCATAGGATCGCAGATTCGGCGTTGAAGCTCTGTTCCGAGGCTTATCTTTTGGTATAGTCCTGTCATTGTAGGTACTTGTACATTCGTGTGGTATGGCGGCCTCGTCCGTCATAGTTGTTGTATATCTTAGAGGTCTGTAGCATCGCTGTGGCGGTGGTTTGTAAAAGGATAATCGTCGGGTTTTATGTATATATACCGAAGGCAACGGTTGGGTTGGCTCGTTTATTTATTTATGCCTCTCATTTCATGTGTAAAGTTTTTATTTCCATGGTTTTCTCACGATGTTGTATCACTAGGTGCGGTAAGGCACGAGTGACGGCCCGGTTTCAAGGCCACGAATCGATTTGAATTATAAGCGGCTTGATAGGTGTTAATAAAGAACTTGAAGTATTTCAAAAGATTTTTGAATCATTTTGAAAGAAGAGTAATACTTGGTTTTTGAAAACTTAAGAGTTATACTAGCTTTATGGGAAGTTAGGTATAACGGCTTAAGAATGTTAAAAGGATTTCGGAAATGAGAATAAGTATTTAACAAACCATCGCGTTAATAAAGGAAAATGTATTGATGATGAATCATTGGTAAAACCAAGAGAAACCTACATCTGCATAGAATCTAATATAAGACAAAATGATATTACATTTTCTAGATCATGGCTGCTGTAATAAGAATGTTATAAACAAGAAAAACCTACTCGCACGTAAGACATATATTACTCAGTTGTTCTAAAAAGGAATTAAGTGATCAAGATTATGAACTATGAAATCTTTCAAATAAGGAACTTGAGTAATTGAAACTAGGCAAACTGGAACTTTAGGAAAAGGATGTTGTTACTTGATTTTGAAAAGGAATGTGTTCTGGTTTACTTAAAAACGTTGGTCATTCTAATACTACGGGTATCGGGTGACTTTTGAAAAAGGGAAAGGATCTTTTAAAAGAACTTATCATGTGGAGTACTTGGGAGTAAAATCCGGACTTGGATGAAAAATGAAAGTACCTGGAGACGTGTGAAACTTGCCTATGCTTGTTGTTGTGTAACTTGCCTATGCTTGTTGATGTGTAACTTGCCTATGCTTGTTGTTGTACTTGCCACGCCATGTGATGATAGCTTTATCGTGCGAAAGCATCAGATTTCTTCACCGAGTCCCACGGGATGGGCCGACACGATTTCATATCATCTTACACCGAGTCCCACAAGACGGGCCGACACGATTTCATATAAATCTACACCGAGTCCCACGAGATGGGCCGACACGATTCCATCAGATTTCTACACCGAGTCCCACGTGGGCCGACACGATTCCATATAATTCTTTACCGGGTCCCATGAGGCGGCCGAGACATGTTACGATAATATCGATATATCTAGATCCGCCAGGCGGGAAGGAGTTCCACGTACGAGGATGACTTTGAGGGCATGAGTCCGACTTGACATGATCGCTTTTATGTTATGAATCGTAGTTTGGTTATCATACATGTCTCTCGCTTTTATAGATCATATGATATCATTTACTGATTTTTCGCTTTCACATACTTGGTACTGTTGTCGACCTCCTTCGGGGGGCTGCGGTCATGCCGCAGGTAGAGGTACACCTGGCCGTGGATCCTCGCCTAGGATCACATTTCAGCGTGTTGAAAGCTCCGCTTCCTTCTCGAGGCTTATCTTTGGTAGGTTTCCGAGTTGTAGTCTCAGACGTTCGTGGTATGGCGGGCCTGTCCGTCATTGTTGTTGTAACAATCTTAGGTCCAGCACTGTTGTGGGCGTGGTTTGTAAAAAGGATAAGCTCGGTTTTTATGTATATATACCAAGGCAACTGTTGGTTGGCTCGTTATTTATCATGTCTCTCATTTCATGTTTAAAGTTTTTATTTCCGCTGGTTTTCTCTGATGTTGTATCACTAGGGTGCCCGGGGTAAGGCACCAGTCACGGGCCCGGGTTCGGGTCGTGACACTTATCAAGGCACAAATAGAATAATTCTCATTTAACAAGTCAAAGTACTTATCAAGGCACAAATAGAATAATTCTCATTTAACAAGACAAAGTACTACGTACGTACATTCTTTTCAAAAGACTTCTTTTTATGTAAAATCCCAAGATACTAACACCCGTAGTATCAAGGTGTGTCTATTTTTCAAAGTAAGTTACTACACTTTTAGAAAACTCATTTCAAAGCTTGAAATCAAGTAACTTCAAATTTTCACAATCTAGGCAACTTATGCCCAATAATCAAAATAGACAACTTTCTTAACCTTCCATAAAGCCGTTATAACCAACTTCCCATAAAGCCGTTATAACCCTTTATGGTTTTAGACAATTTCATTCTTTTTATAACCAAGAGACTTATACTATTAAAACCAAGTATCACATGCTTTATATATCAAGTTCTCAACTTTCAAAATACTACAAGTCTCTTAATATTTAGAAAACAAGTTTCTTCTACTATTAAACCTCAAGTAACTCACACCTTTAAAACAAGTTACTTCTCTTAAATCGTGTCATTTCTCATCCTTTAAAACCATTAAGTAAATCACTCATTTGACTCCCCTAAAGTCATTATAATGACCTTTAGGTTTTGGAACTAAGGCACTAGCCAAAAGGTTTGGAAACCACTTCCTTTTCAAGACTCTATGTACTTTAAGTAAAATACTTTCACTTTTAAGAATCCAACTTCACTAAGGCAATGGATTATACAACTTACAATTTAAACATCAAAGTACAATCAAGGAAGTACATAGAACAAATTCTATATTAGGCAATCCAAGTACAACCAAGGAATGAATCATTTAAGGAGTAGAACTTACTTTCTTTATCTTAAGGAATCATGCTAGAAGAGGAGATAGTTCACATACCTTTTCGGCTAAATCCACAAGCTAAGCCGAATACGCCGTACGTAGAAGTGTCAACCTATAATGGTCACAACAAGACTATCAACTTCTAGTCTCAACGTAGAATAATACTAAGTATACGGTCTCTAATTCTACAGAAAATCGGGCAACACTTTCTTTGTTTCTACTCACTTTGCCACCTTTTTCAAGGCCGAATACAATAACCAACACACCACATTTAAGGCTCAAACCAACAACCAAACAAAGGGGATTACACGCCTTACAATACGTGTAAAATTCCGCCCCACAATTCATACCAAGTAGTTAATACTCCAAAAGCCATTCTCGGCCAACATAAATAGCAATACTAAGTCCTTTCCAAATTCTTTTTCAATCCAAGTTCTAAGGTCTAACATGTTATATAGTCATAAACAACTTCAATAACTACAATTTCCTTCTTTATACAACATGCGACAACTTAAACTAATAATCAACTTGAATTCCAATCTTAAGGCTAAACATGCTAGTTTTCGGATTAGGGTTCCAATTGCCAATACACTAATCCAACTACATAATATATAACTCATTCTTGCTAATATCCATAGCTACAATCAATAAGTAAACTTAATTGCTAAAACGACAAAATTTATACCTTTCCAAGCCCTTAAAATTTCCAAGATTCAAAGTCGCGCCTTAGCAATTCTTAGCTCCTTTCCTTAGGTTCCAATCCTCTCCAAGCACTCCTTAGAGGCCTATGAAGAACCCATCTTCAAGTCCCAACTTCAAAGTTGAAGAACTCCTCAAGTTTCCGCCTTGCGACTAACACGAAAACTCTCTCTTTCCGGGATTTTTCTTTTGAGATACACTTACAATACACTCATGAACCTTGGTTTAAAGTCTTGTGGCTAATGGATCAAAACTACAAAATTTTCTTGTTGGAATTGCACTAAAGACGAGAGCAACTATAGCAACAAGAATGTTATCTAATTTTTCTAAGTGTGGAAATGCCAAGTCTTGCTACTAGTGTAGTATTTAAAACACATTGGAGGGCTTAGATTACAACAAATGTGAGGCTTGGATGGGTTTCACTAGGATCAAGCCCGTTACGCGATGCTCGACAAGTCAACAATGTCACGCTAGCAAGACTAATCTTCCAAGGTGGTCAATGACCAATCTAACCTTGCTGAATTTCGTCCAAGGGCATGTGGGAAGGTGCCACATGTCGCCTCTCATTCGGCCCATAAAATTCAGAACCCTCATGGGCCCCACAAAACGAAAATTCCTCGTGTGGGCCCCACATGACCAAATCCAGAAAAATAAATTTCCATAATGTTAATAAGTTCCATACTCTTCAAATAATGCATTTTGAGAATCCAATTCTCAACAACGAACATTTTTCCTTTCCGACGTCCTAAGATTTTCCATTTAAAAACAATTCTTCCTTTCGCACTAATTTCCAAGTCTTGATTCCTTACGACATTCTCTTATACAAGTCCTGACTTACGGGTGTAACATTCTTCCTTAGAAACATTCGTCCCCGAATGTTCTTAGTCGGTTGTCACGCTATACAAACTCCGGCACAGTCCCTATACTATGCCTAACAATCAAAACTGCACAAGACCAACGATGCCACACATGGCCACCACAACATACGTGAACATAATAATGTACCTTCCGTCCGTGGTCCCTTCTCACAAAACTCGAAGGTTACAGTCTTCCCAAACACGGGATCCTTAGAGGTTCCTTTCCTTCCTTACTTGTCATACTTTCTCGTACTTTCAAACTCATCTAGTACCCGTACAAAACCTCAAATTTTGTTTCTCTTCTCCAATCCTTGGAGTTACTATCCAAACTTGGCCATATAGTTACTTACATTCCCGTTAAGGCTCTTTTCGGTCCTTACGACCTAGTTCCGGTGGAACACGTCCACAAACCCGTACAACGATTAACTAAACTTGGGCCTGGCACCCTCGGGATCCTACCACATTACGGGACCACTACCAACTGACATCACCCCATTCCATACTACCGGTTGACCCGAGATGAGTCCATAACCCGACTCATCGTCACACTTAACTTCTCATTCTTAGTCTGAAATAAATCTTTCTCTTATCTCAAGGTACTTCTCACCCTATCCCCCTATTCACTAGAGGTTCGTCACATAGGTCCAAGTATTTCTACTGTACAATCTTCCCTATTGGTCTTACATTGTCATGGGGCAATTACTACGTGTGAACTCTACACAACTATAGTCTCAGTTCACTTACCATTCCTGTCAATATTCTTAACTTTTCACTTTACTAATCAAAGTATCCCTACCTCTGGGGTACTATCACTTTACAACTCTAGAAACAAAGGGAAAACATATACGCTAGGGCAAAATCTGAATCTAACAATGCACGTATGATTCAAAAGAATCTAAATATACATGTAACCCTAGGCGATGTTGCTTCCTAATCCTGTCCAGTAGTCACGTCACCTCTGCGGTTGAAGGACCGCCAGAACTATAAACTCCACCCTGACCTCTACCACGACTGGCTGACATCCAACACTCGTCTTGGGACGACACCGCGGAGGAAAGGAACCAACTACCGGCCTCATAGTCGAGCCACCTCACCTGCCTCTTCTAAAAGGACATACCTCTGTATGGCTCTGACGCCACAATAAAAACAAAGACACTGCCATAACGACATTTCAAACGACGCTTACTACATCTAAACACCGAGGAAAAAGTGTCTCGATCGAGAAAATCCTCCGCTTCCTTTGGGAACCTCGACCGGAGCTGGACCGCTCCTAAATACCTTGGATCAAATCTCCCACCTAAAAGCTGGGGTATGCACCGGGTAGGCCGACGAATATCTCAATCGCAGAGTCGCCGCCCATAAACTCACCTAATAACCAACCGGTCTAGCCTCTTACGCAGATCTACGCGGCCTCTACCCCGTACACACTGTCTGCGGCCGAATAACCTCCCGATGAAATCAGAGCACCGCTTATCTTGGTCAATAACATAATGGCTTCCTTCATGACCCTAAAGTCTTCTCTTAATCGAGAAACCGGAGGCTCGTGTCGGGCCTCAAAACTGGCGCAGAAGAACTCGCCGACCGCGAACATCATCCAGATACCCCGGGCATAAGCCCTATCAACTCTCTCGAGTCCGACTAGTAGCTCTCGCTACTTATTTGCCCTTCAAGCGTCGTTCTCCTTGGAAGCATAAATGTAACACAACAATACGCCGAGAGGAATTATCTTACTAACACAAATCATGGCACGATCTAGAGTGAGAAGAATAGAAACCAACTCCTAAATGTCCCGTAGCCTCTTTATGGTATGGCGCGCAACACACCGATAATCAAGACTTACTAGACACGGCCAGTAGACATTCCGAGGATCGATCGCTCGATACCACTGCCACGCCCCAAACCTGGCGTGATCGTGCCCTACCGGGCACCTTCTACCTTAACAACTAAGTAAATCGGAAATTAAATAACACCTTTTTTTTTTTAAAACCAATCGCACGCAGTGGCAAAGCGCACTGTGCCGCCATATAATATACATAACAAAAGACACTACACCGCATACGAGTCCAATCCTACATATGAATACGCACTTAAGAGTTATATCAACTATGACGGACAAGGCCCCGCCGTACCTATAATCGTACAAAAAGCATGTATCGAAAGAACTTATACCAAAAGATAAACTCCTAACAGAAGGAGCTATCCAAAAACTCGAAAGGGTCCTACACTGCCGATCACCAAACAACAGACCTAAACTCGGCATGAACGCAGCCTCCGGCGAGGTCAAGATTTAAGAATTTACCAAGTATGTGAAATAGTAAGTACTGTAATGAAATCATAACAGTCTAAATAAAACAAGAGACATGTATGATAGCCAACCTACAGTACACAATACATAAGCAGTCATATCAAGTCAGGGACGCATGCCCTCAAAGTCATTACTAAAACATAACCATGGGTCTCACGCCCATAATATCAATCATGCCCGTGGAATCCTTCCTCACTGCCGGCAGTCCATGATATAATATAACACCAATAGGCATGCATGAACACCAAGTCCCACCTGTGTCCTAAAAACTGTACGGGCCAAGCAGGAAAACGAGCAGGTGGTAAAGCAGGGGGTATAATGTCTTGGGGGTTTACCCCTCACTTATACTCTTACCCTGGAGAAGGTGGTAAAGCATCTTGGGGGTTTACCCCTCACTTATACTCTTACCCTATCTCAACCGACCATCAAACAAACAAGCAGGGGGTATAATGTCTTGAGGGTTTACCCCTCACTTATACTCTTACCCTGGAGAAGGTGGTAAAGCATCTTGGGGGTTTACCCCTCACTTATACTCTTACCCTATCTCAACCGACCATCAAACAAACAAGCAGGGGGTATAATGTCTTGGGGGTTTACCCCTCACTTATACTCTTACCCTGGAGAAGGTGGTAAAGCATCTTGGGGGTTTACCCCTCACTTATACTCTTACCCTATCTCAACCGACCATCAAACAAACAAGCAGGGGGTATAATGTCTTGGGGGTTTACCCCTCACTTATCCAAGTACAACCAAGGAATGAATCATTTAAGGAGTAGAACTTACTTTCTTTATCTTAAGGAATCATGCTAGAAGAGGAGATAGTTCACATACCTTTTCGGCTAAATCCACAAGCTAAGCCGAATACGCCGTACGTAGAAGTGTCAACCTATAATGGTCACAACAAGACTATCAACTTCTAGTCTCAACGTAGAATAATACTAAGTATACGGTCTCTAATTCTACAGAAAATCGGGCAGCACTTCCTTTGTTTCTACTCACTTTGCCACCTTTTTCAAGGCCGAATACAATAACCAACACGCCACATTTAAGGCTCAAACCAACAACCAAACAAAGGGGATTACACGCCTTACAATACGTGTAAAATTCCGCCCCACAATTCATACCAAGTAGTTAATACTCCAAAAGCCATTCTCGGCCAACATAAATAGCAATACTAAGTCCTTTCCAAATTCTTTTTCAATCCAAGTTCTAAGGTCTAACATGTTATATAGTCATAAACAACTTCAATAACTATAATTTCCTTCTTTATACAACATGCGACAACTTAAACTAATAATCAACTTGAATTCCAATCTTAAGGCTAAACATTCTAGTTTTCGGATTAGGGTTCCAATAGCCAATACACTAATCCAACTACATAATATATAACTCATACTTGCTAATATCCATAGGTACAATCAATAAGTAAACTTAATTGCTAAAACGACAAAATTTATACCTTTCCAAGCCCTTAAAATTTCCAAGATTCAAAGTCGCGCCTTAGCAATTCTTAGCTCATTTCCTTAGGTTCCAATCCGCTCCAAACACTCCTTAGAGGCCTATGAAGAACCCATCTTCAAGTCCCAACTTCAAAGTTGAAGAACTCCTCAAGTTTCCGCCTTGCGACTAACACGAAAACTCTCTCTTTCCGGGATTTTTCTATTGAGATACACTTACAATACACTCATGAACCTTGGTTTAAAGTCTTGTGGCTAATGGATCAAAACTACAAAATTTTCTTGTTGGAATTGCACTAAAGTCGAGAGCAACTATAGCAACAAGAATGTTATCTAATTTTTCTAAGTGTGGAAATGCCAAGTCTTGCTACTAGTGTAGTATTTAAAACACATTGGAGGGCTTAGATTACAACACACGTGAGGCTTGACGGGTTTCACCAGATCAAGCCCACGCGACGTTTCGACAAGTCAACAATGTCACGCCAGCAAGACTAATCTTCCGGTGGTCAATGACCAATCTAACCTTGCTGAATTTCGTCCAAGGGCATGTGGGGAAGGTGCCACGTGTCTCCTCTCATTCGCCCATAAAATTCAGAACCTCGTGGGCCCCACAAAATGTAAAATTCCTCGGGTGGGCCCCACATGACCAAATCCGTAAAAATAAATTTCCATAATGTTAATAAGTTCCATACTCTTCAAATAATGCATTATGAGAATCCAATTCTCAACAACGAACATTTTCCTTTCCGACGTCCGGAAGATTTTCCGTCGGAAAAACAATTCTTCCTTTCGTACTAATTTCCAAGTCTTGATTCCTTACGTACATTCTCTTATACAAGTCCTGGACTTACGGGGTGTAACATTATACCCCCTGCTTGTTTTGTTTGATGGTCGGTTGAGATAGGGTAAGAGTATAAGTGAGGGGTAAACCCCCAAGATGCTATACCACCTTCTCCAGGGTAAGAGTATAAGTGAGGGGTAAACACCCAAGACATTATACCCCCTGCTTGTTTTGTTTGATGGTCGGTTGAGATAGGGTAAGAGTATAAGTGAGGGGTAAACCCCCAAGATGCTTTACCACCTTCTCCAGGGTAAGAGTATACTGTGAGGGTAAACCCCAAGACGCTATACCACCGCTACCACCTTCTCAGGTAAGAGTATAAGTGAGGTAAACCCCAAGATGCTATACCACCGTGGGACTTGGTGTTAATGTATGCCTATTGGTGTTATATTATATCACTGGATCACGCATGAGGAAGGATTCCACGCATGATTGATATTACGGGCGAGACCCATGGTTATATTTTAGAAATGACGAGGCACGTCCCGACTTATGACCGCTATGTGTTGTGTATCGTAGGTTGGCTATCATATATGTCTCTGCTTTGTTTAGACTGTTATGATTTCATTACAAGATTTCATCGTTTCACATACTTGGTACATTCTTCAGATCGACTCTCCTTTTCGGCCGCGCTCATTCCGCAGTTTAGGTACGCTAGCTCGTGATCGGCAGTGTAGGACCGCCGTAGTTTTGATAGCTCCTTCCGGGAGTTTATCTTTTGGTATAAGTTCTTTCAAGATAAAGCTTTGTACGCTTACTACGGCGTGGCCTTGTCCCGTCAAAAGATAACTCTTAGGTCAGTATTCATACGCGGATCGACTCATGCGGTGTAGGTCTTTTGTATGATATTATATGGAAGCCTTGTTGGCTTTGCTGCTACACGCATTTATTGGTTTTAAAAAAGAAGAGGTGTTATTTAATTTCCAGCTTTACTTAGTTGTTAAGGTGTAAGGTGCCTGGTAGGGCACCACCACGCCCGGTTCGGAGCATACTATACGACATTATCGCCCTGTGGAATGGGTCGGGCAAAGATACCTTTACGGGAAGACTATATGAAATTATCGCGCCCCAGAACGGGCGGCAAGATACCTTATGGGAAGACTATATGACATTATCGCGTTCCCAGAACGGGCCGGCAAGATACCTTTGGGAAGACTATACGACATTATCGCCCCCAGAATGGTGTTATACCGTGATTTGCAGTATGTACGCGAGGACGCACGAGGAAATTTAAGCCCAAGGATTGGCAAGAATCGAAATTTGTGCACAAGTGCCAAAAGAGTCGTTTTGACTAAACGCTTTACTAAACTTACAAGAGAAAATTCCGGCTATGTCATTTTTAATTTTGCGGATTTTTCCGAGAGACGAAACATGTTGGATCAACGGAGGGTGACATGTGTCACCTCACATCGGAAGCGGCTTCAGCGGCAACTTGGACGAAAGGGTGGGATGGTTAGGTAGGATATTTGTGCAAGTTGGTGCCGTAGATGGATAAGGTGTACTTGGCTTGATCTCGCCTTACACTTGCCTAACACACGGATTGATCTTCGCCATTAGTCGGCCATTGGTCGCCTATAAATACTCCCCTTGCTTGAAGGTTTTCTTCATCCACAAATATTCCAAGTCTTGAAATCCCTTTCTCCCCTCTTGTGAGCCAGCCGAGAGCACCCTCCCCTTCCCTAGCCCTCTACGAGAAATAGTACTCCACCTTGCCTAGGGTTCTAGCCGAGCCTACCCCCTAGCCTAGTTGTGCTAGTCGAAATACACCCTTTGTGGTATAGAAATACTTCTCCAAGTATTGTTGTTATGCCCAAATACCTTGGCCCAAATACCTTATAGTATTCCAAGGTTACCCCTATACGAAAAGCCCAGAAATACTATTATACTTTCCCTCAGTCACAAAAACGAAACCCTAAGGAAAACCTTCATAGTCGGTTGAAGTGTTAAGTAAGTTGCGAGAACTTCTAAGGGTTGTTTGGAGCGGGTCGAGCGCGACGAGTAGGAGCTTAACGCTGCTCGTGATCGACATTAACCTTGGATAATTTTTGGGCTCATCGAGGTAAATACTATCATTCCTTCAGTGTAATTGGAAATTACATACCGTAGTAGTATAGAAATGAAAATAAGATTTATAGAAGAGATCGAATCGTAATGTAAGGATATTACGTAATAGACTTGAATCAAATCACATCGTAAGAGTTAAGTAGAAGATTAAACCGTATTTGCAATAGATCGATAACCTTTATCGGTTGAATGTTCTCGCGAGTAGACGTGCTACTGGAAGCGGACAAGGCTAGGGTTATAGCCGTGGAGCGTTTTGCTTATAGTCGATAATCGTCGCGAGGTATGTGATTCTTCCTATACTCGAGCATGAAGTATTTTAAAAGAATATACGATGGTACGGTAGACGACGCGTGGCAAATGTCTTTGACTTAAGCCCAATAATAAGAATCGTGAAGTATTTTAAAAGTATATATATATAGTACGGTAGACGACGCGTGTTAATCGAACGTAGTTGTCGGCAATGTCTTTGACTTAAGCCCAATAATGAGAAACTTAAAGTATTTCAAAAGAGTTAAGAAACCTTTTTGAAAGAAGAGTAACGCTTGGTTTTGAAAACATAAGAGTTATACTAGCTTTACGGGAAGTTAGGTATAACGCCTTAAGAGAGGTAAAGAGAATGGCTTACTGATTTTAGAAGTTAAGAGACTTGATCTTATAAGATAAGAGACTTGACTTAATTGACTTAATATGGATGTTTGTGAAACCTCATTCGTGAGTAACGAGTACTTGGTTTTAAAAGTGAATAACGCTTTACGATTTCTAAATCGAACGAGTATCACAAACCACCGCAGCTACATTAATAAAGGAAAATGTATTGAATAATAAAGTATTATTAAAACCAAGAGAAACCTCCATCCGCATGTAAGCTAAGACGAGACAAAATGATATTACATTTCCTAGATCACGGTCGCTTAATAAGATTGATTATGAACAAGAATAACCTATACTCATATAAGGCATATGTTTCTCGATTGTTTAAAAGAGAATTATATTCTTAAATGATTAAGACTATGAACTATGAAACTTTTCTAAAAAAAGAGACCCGAGTAATTGAAATTAGGCAACCGAACTTTAGGGAAAGAATGTTGTTGAAAAGGAAAGTGTTTTGGTTTACCTAAAATGTTAGTCACTCTATTTTTATACTACGGTATCGCACCTTTATAAAAGGAATGGATCTCTTTAAAAGGAATTTAACGACGTAGTACTTTTTAGGTTAAAACCCTGACTTTGATATAAAACGAAGTACTGAGTCAGGTATAACTTTCCTTTGCTTGTTGTTGTATAACTTGCCTATGCTTGTTGTTGTGTAACTCGCCATGCTCGCTGTGATAGCCTTTGTTGTGCAATAATTGTGTTTCTATACTACCGCCTCTCGATGGAGGTCGTTGACTTGTTGAGATCTTACTTGACGCATCGCAGACGGGGAAGATTCCACGTATGCTTCCATTATTATTGTTACATGGACGGTCCGCACCGGCGCAATTCCGGTACGCGTGGCTACGCGCAGGTTGACCACCCAAAGATATTGTTGTTGATGTTACATGGACGGTTCGCACCGGCGCACTCCGGTACGGGCTACGCGGCAGGTTGATTACCCGATATATGGTTATTATTGTTACACGGACGGTTCGCACCACGCACTTCCGGCATGTGGGCTACGCGCAGTTGACCACCTAGTATATTGTTGTTGATGTTACATGGACATGTCCGCACCGGCGCACTCGGGCATGTGGCTACGCGGCATTGTTATTATTGCCGCATCACGATACGCCCGCACCGGCGCACTCCGCATGCGCCATGATGCAACATGATTGATGTTGTGGGCGTGATACCCATAGTTATATCTCGAGTGATGACCTGAGGCGCGAGTCCTCGACTTGACCGCTTATGTTGCAGATCGTATTTTGGTTATCATACATGTCTCCCGCTTTATATAGATCGTTATGATTTAACCGCAGATTTTCGCACATACTGTAATTGCCAGATCGACCTCTTCGGGGCCGCTCATGCCGCAGTGAGTACACCGTAGTTGATCCTCGCCATAGGATCACGCTCAACAGATTGGAAGCTCCGCTTTCTCGAGGCTTATTCTTCTGTGATGTGTTCCCGAGTCAGGTGTTCTGTACATTCGTGGTATGGCGTGGCCCCCGTCGCTATGGTTGTTCTAAATCTTAGAGGTCCTGTAGTACCGCCAGGCAAGTGTGGTTGTAAAAGGATTAAACTGTCGTTTTTATGTATATACACGTAAGGCAAATCGCTGCTGGTCTGCTTATATATAATATCTCGCTTCATGTCTTGTTCTTATGTTCCGCTGATTTTCTCGATGATGACTACTCGTGCCCGGTAGGCACTACCACGCCCGGTTCGGTCGTGACAAAAGTGGTATCGTGAGCGCTTAATCTCTGAAAGTGTCCATGCATCGCGTTCTAGTAGTCTTGATTATCGTGTGTGCCGGCACCACATCTATAATCGTGAGGTCAGCAGGACATTTAGGATTGGTTTCTTCTTCGCCCGAGATCGTGCCTTAGAGCCGTGGTTGTAAGTCGGACCCTCCGACGTATTTCGCTTTCACCGCTATGCCTCCGCAAGGCAACCCGCCCAGCGGGCAAGGCACCGAGGAGCCGCTAGTGAGATACAAAGGAGTACGAGGGCGCAGCCCTGGCCATTACTCGAGACAAAGGCTTCGACGGCGAAGTTTTGCGACGCCGCCAAATTTCAGCAGAGTTTAGAGCCGCAGAAGTGGTCGATGACCACGACTGCACCTTCACCACAACCGGGCAGGAGTTGGGGTACAAAGAGACGTGCCCGCCATCGCCGTGATCGTGGCCGACATGAGGATAGGCCGACGCAGCAGCCCAAAGAGCGCCAGCCGTTCACCCTAGATCGGATAGTTTGAGGCTACGTGACTTTCTCGAGACGTAGCCCGCCAGAGTTCTACGGGTCGAGACTCGAGGATGATCCGCAGGAGTTCATCCGGCGCTACAGCCGATCGCGAGAGTGATCAAGGCTTCGAGACCGAGCCGGGTCCTAGGTTCGCATCGGCCGCGTGATACCGCAATGATCGGGTTTGATTCGCGAGCCGCCCGGGAGAGAATGCACTTCCACCGCTTGGGACGAAGCCGGGGCATTTCTTGCACATTTCTTGCCTCCACAGATTTGGCGAGGGCTCGGCCGACAGATTTTTGACGCTGAGGCGCAACGCGCATAGCCGGGAGTACAATGTGAGTTCGACTCATCGGCTCAGATGCCTCACTGTAGTAGCCGATAAGGATGCAGTACACCGCCACGCTATCGTTAGATGACTACTTGCGAAGCTTGCTGGTGTAGATCTTCACCGGCATGGACATTGCCCGCACGCAGCTTATGCACTCGTGCGGTGAGCGAGAGGTCGACTAACGACCAAGATCAGCAGTAAGAGGCCGTAACAACAGGTCCTTGGTGACTTTCGAGGTGGACCGCCTCAAAGCAGACTAGTTTTGTACCTCCGCCAGTGCAGAGTGGTCCTCCACAACCTTCAGGGCATCCAGAGTATTCAGGAGCAGGTCAGAGCTCCATAGGTTCAGGTTTCCGGGGGAGTAGGGGTGTTGGCCAGATGCAGTCACCCCTACCTCGGTGTGGTCGATGTGGTTGACCGCATTTTGGGGAGTGTCGTGGTGCCAAGGGAGCTTGTTATTTTTGCGATGGGGCCATTTTGCGAGGAACCGTCCGACTGGCGGTAGCACGGATGTTACGACTCACCTTCAGATCGTGGTTGGTCGTTCATCGCCTTGACTAGCTACCGGCAGGTACGACCGTGATTAGAAAAGCTGCAGAGAGACATGTATATCCTTAACCTCTAGAGACTTGTATGTATTGATGTTATGATGATATGTTTAGTGTTATGTTCGGATAGCTTTGGCTAAAATGTGATTTAGAAACCCGTTAGTGTAAAAGCGGTAAGCCTGGGGTGGAAAAAATGATGAACCTTAGAATATTACAATTGAGACCTTAGATGTAAGCGCCGCTCGAGTACAAGATTTTGCGGGAATCTTGTCGAACGTATAAGCATACGCGAGTAATTGCGGGAAAATTCGTGGTGTAAAATGGAAGTGGTAGCTTTCATGACCAGATAGGTAGTATTGTTCCGGACGGAAACAAGAGCTTGACGCGTTTGGTCGGGTCAGCTATGTTGCGCCAACCCGCGCCTGCTTTGGGGTCGGGTCGCCTCTAGGTGGTCCCGCCTGGTAGGGTCACGAGGGTGCTAGGTCCAAGTTTAGATGACCATCGATGAGTTCGTGGATACGTTCGACCGTAAGCGGATCGCAAGGCCGGAATGGCCGTAGCGAGATCGAGGCTAGTAAGATGACCAAGTTCGAGGTGGTGATCAAAGTTTTGGGAACCGCGACGATCAAGCGTGGTACGATACTAGAAGAGTTCAAGTGTTCGAGAAGCACGCGAGTAAGGAAGAGGACGGTGTTATTACGTACAAAGCGTGGCGCTGACAACTTGTTAGAGGAACTTTATCGTTATCCGCTCGAGAAGGAACATTCGGACGAATGTTTCGGCGAGGGAGAATGTTATACCCCGTATTTCCAGAGTATGTACATGAGGACGTACGTAGGAAATTTAATGTCACGACCCGACTTCGGCCGCGATCGTGCCCTACCCGGCACCCTGCTCGTATACATCGTGAGAATAGCAAATGAACATACACAACATAAACACAGTGTAAACAATATCACAACACAGCTAGCCGATAAGTGCCGCTTTCCATAATATAAACAAAGTCAAAAGTACAACTTTACAACTCGGGCCTACACCCAACCACATACGTGAATACGCACTTCAGAATAATAATCGTATGGACAGTGGCCCCGCCATACCCCTGAATGTACAGAATCTACCACATCAGGGAAAGATTGTACCAAAAGAAAGACAAGCCTCCGGAGAATGGAGCTCCGACGTCCGATAAGTGATCCTAAGAGCGTGGATCCGCAACTCGCTACTCCTTTCTCAAGATGAACGCAGCCCCGAGTGAAGGGGGTCAAGACACAATATGTACTAAGTATGTAAACTGAAAGTACTCGAATTACAACATAAGTTTAAAAGAAAGCCGAGACATGTATGATAACAAAATTACAAAGACACAAAGGCCTTACTAACAATGAGAGTAAAATAGGTGTATACTTACAATGAAAAATAGGCTCGAATCCTACTCGACTATTTCACCCGATAGGTCCAGTGGACTCGCGTGAGGTATTCCTCGCACGGGACTATTTCACCCGCATAAGCCCTTACGACCGCATGAGGTATTCCTCAGATAGGTCGGACCCGCCCGCACGGGACTATTTCACCCGCATAAGCCCTTACGACTCGCACGAGGTATTCCTCGATCGTGGTTAGCAAATCCACTAAATATACAATGCCACAATCCCGGGAATGACCCCAGAACTAATAATATATCACTAGCCCAACCGCCATCACACATAACATAAGCTCCATCGCTTATCATACAATATATAAGCAAGTTAAGAAATCCTCTAACTTCTTACTATTCTTGTTCATATACACTCTCATTTTAGTTTACTTAAGGCACTAACATGTCTTTATAAAAATCCGAATTTAACCCAAAGTACTACGACTTCTATTCTTTTAAAATGACTCATTTCATTATAAAACTTCCAAGATACTAATAACCGTAGTATCAAGTTACACTTTCTTTCAAGACAAGTCACAATACTTTTAGAAATAAAAATTAGGCTTCTAAATCGTTGACTCATGTCTTGAAAACCTTAGGCAATTGATGCCTTAAAATCGAATTGCCTTCCATTAAATCAAGTCATTTATCTTTCCACAAAGTCAATATAACCAACTCCCCATAAAGTCGTTATATTCACTTTATACCTTAGTCAAGTACAATTTCCTATCCAAGGACTTATACGCTTAAAACGACACAAGTATCACATACTTTAAAATTCTTCAAGTCCCTTTATCTTTAACAAGACTTAAGACATCTTTAAGATTCTCAAAGAAGTGAGTTAATATCCTAACTCACCCGACTTGGTATTTCATAAAACAAGTAAAGAATGTCAAAGTCTCAGACGCCTACCGCACTATATACGTGAAACAAGTCATGCTCAAAGGATAGGAAAAGTTCTACATACCTTGTCGTCAAACCACTTGCCAAGTACAAAGTCCCGCCAGTAGTATATCAACCGATAATATTCATAATACGCCTATTAACGCCTTACTTCAAATGTAGAATATTATAAGTGTAAAGTCTCCATTTTCTACGGAAAATCTGACAAAGACCTCCTTTGTTTTTACTCACTTTGCCACCTTTTCAAGGCAAATACAATAAACAAACAGCCCCAATTGGCTCACAACAATATGTAGGTAGTTCAATACCAATGAATAACCAAACAGCCCCAATTGGCTCACAACAATATGTATGTAGTTCAATACAAATGAATAACCAAACAATACAAACTACATTCCAAATTCGGCCACCTTGATTCATCAAATCCAATTCTTATCAAATTTCCATTTCAATCCAATTTAGTAGCATAACATGATATCAAGTCGCATTTGATTATCATAACCATAATCTTTAAGTAAGTAACATGCGATTTATTTCTAAAAACGACCAATTAGTAATCCAATTTCCACGTGGCTTGTATAACATTTCGGATTTAACTACAAGAAATCCATAATACTTATAACTTCAACCTATCAACTTCATGCTAGCAACAAGTAGAGCTAACAACAACAATATAAATATGTAATCTTGTAACACCTTTAAAAGACAAGATTATACCTTAACGATTCTTAATCCAACTCCAACCAAGTCGCTTCCTTAGTAGTTTAGAGCCTCCAAGACACCTCAATCCGCTTATTGAGACCCTTAGAACCATACCAACAATTATCCTTCAAAACTCCAAACAAAACCTAGAAAGACCATTAGGTTTTCGCTTGAGACTAACCCAAAACAATCTTTTCCAAGATTTTTCTATCGAGATGTGTTTACAATACACCTAAGACCCTTGGTTTAAAGTGGAATCAAATGGACAAGAAACTAAATTTTTCTTTCTTTTGCTAGTGAACCCGAGACCCTCCTATGTGTTCTTCAAATTTTGTGTAAAATTTTCTAAGTGTTAAGTCCTCTCTGCTACTAGTATTATATAAAGGGTCATGAGGGTTAAGATGCATCCAAATGGTTGGCTCGATAATCTCTTAGCAAAATATCAAGACTTATCGACCATTGACTTAGTCAAGATTGTCAAGCCACAACTTGCAAGACTTTAGTCATCCAAGACTTAAGGTAATGACTATGTTGGCCATGCCATTTCGTCCAAGGCATCATGGGGGGTGACACGTGTCGCCTCCCATTCGCCACAACACTTACGCTTTTCCGACAATTTTCATAATTCGATAAATTACAAGTCTCAAATACTAACACTTGTGAGTTCATACTTATGTTCTTAAAACATGTCCCAAATTACGGGTGTAACATTCTTCCCTCCTTAGAAACATTCGTCCCCGAATGTTCTTTCGGAGTCACACTTACAATTAGCGACATAGTTTCCTTTCACAGCCCCGACATACCAAAAATGCCACTCATGGCCACAGAAAAGCATTTAAGCAAAAGAAACACTTCAATTAAAACTCGACAAGTAAGTGGAAAATGAAATACCAAGGTATAGGAAATAAGTGAGATACCTCCTCAACATGTCCTCCTCCGCTTCCCAAGTCATCTCCTCCTGCTATCATTTCTCCACAGACTTTGACTAAGCTACATCTTGGTCCGCACGTCGACCGCGACGAGTATCGCTACGGACTCTCCTCATACGATAACCCCTCTGTCACTTGGACCTCACTAGTAGGGAAAACTCTCGCTGGATCACCGATACACTTTTGCAACATAGAAATATGGAATACCGGATGTACCGCCTCCAACTCTGATGGCAGATCCAACTCGTAGGCAACCTTGCCCACTCTACGAACGATCCGGTAGGCCCAATGTACCTTGGGCCGAGTTTCTTCTTACCAATCTCATCACACCCTTCACGCGACACCTTCAAGAAGACCCAATCGCTCACCAAACTCCAAACGCCGACGCCGATTATCCGCATATGACTTCGCCGACTCAGTCGCTATCAGCCTCCCGGATAAGATTCACCTTATCCACACCGGCCGTATCAAGTCCGCCAACTAATCGCACTCGCCCACGCCGAACCAACCGACGGCGACCGCATTTCCGCCATATAAAGCCTCGTATGGCGCCATCCAGATAATCGGAATGGTAGCCGTTATTATAAGAAAACTCCACGAGAGGCAAATGATCCTCCCAGCCTACCATCAAATCAATCACGCAGCTCGCAAAGATATCCTCGTTGTCCGATAGCGCGCCGCCGCCTGGCTACCGAGGATGAAATGCCGCCGAGACTCACCGTGTCCCCAAACCCTTCTCGAAAGACCTCTGGTTAGCCAGAACCGGGCTCTCTATCGATATAATCGACACCGAACACCGCAGCCTCACTATCTCTGATGTATAATCCGCATAGTCTCACCGAAAACGCTGCCCCGACCGAAGGAAATGGGCTGATTTCACACCACAACAATAACTCAAATGGAGTCGCATTTCCTCCGAGTACGAGGTAACCTCAGAACAAAGTCCATGTTGATCATCTCCCACTTCCAAGTCGGAATCTCAATAGATCGCAATAATCCACTGGGCCTCGTGCTCGACCTTAACTCGCCGGGCAATTAGACATCGTGCAACAAAACTCGCCACGCCCCTCTTCGTGCCATCCCACCAATACAAACATCTCGAGGTCATGGTACATCTTGGTCGCACTCGATGAATAGAATAACGAGCGCCATGCGCCTCCCCATAATCACCGACGGTCCTCGATACATCGGAACACACAACCGCCTCAAATCTCAAAGACTCATCGACGCTACTCGAATAGACTCTTCTCCTCCCAAGAGTCGCATCACTGCATCGCATCAACATCGGTCCTCAAATCGCCGCTTCTTCACCTCATCAACGATGGAAGACTCGCAACCTCACGAACTCGCATCTACTATCGCCAGTATCGATCAATCGAACCCCAAGGCTCGCTAATCGGTAGATCCGACGACCATGTCCCGCCTCTCCGGCCGCACTCCGATAGACTCCCATCGATCTACGACTAAGGCATCAAGAACTACGCTGGCTTTCCCGATGGTAGAGAATATCAACATCATAATCTTTCAAAGAACTCTAACCACCGCCTCTGCCTCGTTCACTTCCTCTCGTCAAGATATACCGAGGCTCTGTGGTCTCAGATAAATATCCACACGAACCCCGCATAAATAGTGTCTCCAAATCTTCAAGGCATGAATAACCGCGCCAACTCTAAGTCACGGGTAGGTAATTCTCTCATGCTTCCAGAATCGCCGGAAGCATAGGCTATAACCTTGCCGCCGCATCAAAACACACCCTAGCCCGATACCCGAGGCATCACAATAGATCACGCATCGCCTAACCCTCGTGAAGAGTAAGAATCGGGCCGTAGTCAACCTCTCCTTCAAGAATCGAAACCCCGCCGCAAGCCTCGCCCACCGGAACTTGGCCGCTCGAGTCACCTAGTCAATCTGCCGAAATCGGCAACCGCTTCCACAAACCTACGATAATAACCCGCAAGTCCTAAGAAATCGCGCACTTTGGCCGAGTAGTAGGCCTCGCCAAGACTTGATCGCTTCACCTTTGTCGATCCACGTAACACAATCAGCCCCAATAATATGCCTCAGAATGCCATCGAGGCCAACCAAAACTCACACTTGGAGAACTTGGCGACAATCACGGCCCGAGAATCCTAAGTACGCTTCGTGACCGCATGCTCCGCTCATCCGTGAATATACCAGATGTCATCAATGAATACAATCACAAATGTATCCAAAATGGCTTGAACACCTTGCTCATCAAATCCATAAATACTACGAGCGCTGTCAAACCGGAAGACATAACTCAACTCATAGTGCCCATACCGGTCCCGAATGCGCCTTTGGGATATCTCGCTTCGAACTCGAACTCGATGATAACTGCATCGCAGTCTATCTTTGAGAAACACCTCGCACTCGCAACATGTCAAACAAATCATCAATCTCGGGAGCGGGTACCTATTCTTAATGGTAACCTTATTCACCGCTCAGAGTCAACACACATACGCAGCTGGCCCCATACTTCTTCTTCACAAACAACACCGACGCCCTGCGGAGATACACTAGGCCCGGAGCAAAGCCTTTTCCAAAGAAATCTTTCACCGTCCTTCACCCTCAACTCGGCAGTGCCATCCCGTATGGCGAATGGAAATAGTCGAGTGTCAGCAACGCGTCAATACAAAACTCGATCTCCTCTCAGAGGATACCCAAGATCATCCGGGAACACATCCGAAACTCCCTAACCATCGCATCGATCAAGAATCGCACCTCACCAGACGTAATACCCAACCGATGATAGATGCACTCTTCTCGCACCATCTTCCCAGCCTCGAGGTAAGAAATAAACCTACCTCCGACGCCGTGTTGCCCTCCACTCGATAATCGCTCGCCAGAAATCGAATCAACCAACTCGTCTCCTACCAACGCTGGCATAACAAGAAGCCAACCACCCATACCCATAATGACATCAAAATCGCCATCTCCACTTATCAAGTCCGCAAGTGGTCCGACGATCAGAATAAATACCGGATGACCTCTATACACCCGCCGCCTAACACCGAATCACCCATCGGCGTAGCTACCTCAAACGGCTCTATCGACACCGTCTATATCCCGATTCTACCCACAACAAGAGGGGACACATACGATAAGCGTAGAACTCGGATCTATCAACGATAAACATCACACCAAATCGAATGTACCGCGACGACGCTGGAAGCCTCCCGATCTCCGGGCGGCCGGTTAGAGAATATATGCGCTCGGGACCGCGAATCGAACCACCACCACGACTCTCTACCGCGCCCGCCTCGTCCCGCAGTACTCGCTCCCGGGCGCATAACCACGTAAGGAGAAGAAGACCCAAAGAATCGATCCCGCTTACCAGGCTGCATCACCCATGATGCCTCTAGACGACAATACTCTTCAAGTGGCCCACCGCCACAAGAGTAACAACCTCCCGCAGAACACGACACTCGCCGCGACCTACCGCATCGAGCACACCGAGGCGCGGTCTCGACGCGAGGATCTCTACCTCGAAACCCCAAGTCCTCGAGCCCGACCGCTCCCGAATGACCTTGCTGATCAGATCTCCTACCGTAAAAACCGTGACGAGCACTCTATGCCGGGCCGGAAAGTGGACCCACCGCCGAGGCCGCCTCGCCAAAATCGCCCCGAGACTCGATGTCCCGCCTCTCGGGCCGCTCGCACCTGGTCCTCCTCTCTATCCTCTATCCTCGCATAGGCTCGCATCCGGCGATGTCCATACCGGGAAGAGCCACCCTAAGCATGTCAGAATCATACGACTGCCTAGCCCCATCACATAACGACGAACTCTATCCGCCACGCTAGCTACAATAGTATGAGCACGCTCGCCAAGGAGTCAAACCTGTGTCAGACTCGTTATACCCCGATTCTCGTGGTATGTATGCGAGGACGCACGCAGAGCACCCATGTAAAAATTGGAAATAAGAAGAGGTGATTTTTCCACTAAAAGTTTTCGCTTTTGTAAAGAAAATGTTCGTTGACGGGAATTGGGTTCCTGTGATTTGGAATATGGGCTTCTTAAATTATATTAGAATTTTGAGATTTTATTTTCTAAATGGTCACTGGGCCCACTGAGAAATTTACTGCCAAGGGGCCCGCTTTGATTTTGAGATTTTGGCCATTTTGGATATTTTCGTAAGATGAATTATTTTGACTAGTAGGAGGGCGACACGTGTAACCCCCTAGGTGGCTTCGCCGAATCATCTTGTGCACAACACTTGCTAGAGTCATTTTTCGACTAAACGCTTACAGAATTTGCAGGGGAAAATTCCGCCATGTCTTTTCTTATTTTTATGGATTTTTCCGAGCGATTTAAACATTTTGGACCAACGGGAGGGTGACACTTGTTACCCTGCCGGGCGATGTGGACGGGCCATTGGTCACTGCTCAGGCCAATCGCGCCTTGTTTCGCCTTGTTTTCAGGCCTTGTTTCGCGGGCTTGCTGGTGCCTTGTTTTGGAGTAGGGTTAGGTGCACTTGTCTTGATCAAGGCCTTACACTTGCCTTGCACATGGCTTGATCTTGTCCATCGTCGCCCTCGCTTCCTATAAATACCCCTCTCTTTGAAGACTTATTCATCACAAATTTCCAAGTCTAAATCCTCCTCCCCTTGCGAGCCATCGTCCTAAGCCTCACTTTACCCCTCGAGGAGCTTTGGCGAGAGGCCTCCTCCCCTTTACGGTGCTCCTAGCCGAGGTACCCCAGCCTAGTTGTTTCAGATAATACACCCCCTCGTAGAAATACTCTCCAAGTATTGTTATAATGCCCAAAATACCTTAGCCTTTACCTTGTAGTATTCCAAAAGTTACCTCTATACGTAGAGCCCGGAAATACTACCTTTGTCCTTTAGTCTCAAATCGAAACCCTAAGGAAATCTTCATAGTTGGTCAAGATTCGAGCAGGTTGGTTAGAACTTCTGGGTTGTTTGAGCGGATCGAGCGCACGAGTAGAGCTAAACCTCGCTCAGATCGACATTATAACTTGGATAATTTTGGGCTTGTCGAGGTAAATATTCTTGTCCCCTTATTGTAATCGAGATTACATGTTGTAGGAATATATAGTTGAGGTATACTATATATGTAATCAACATTATCGCGGCAATGTCTTTTGACTTAAGCCCAATTTAAAGAAGAGAATCGAATCAGAATTACATAGGATCAGACATAAGAGACTTGTAGCATTGTTGGTAGTAGAATGGTACACGCCGTTAGACGTGTAAACCCCCGGTTGGCTTGGTAGCCGCCTCGATAGAGAGAGATTTACGCCGCCATGTGGAGGCCGCCAATTTTCAGAGAATAATGGAACCGTGTTAGAAGTTAATAGACGCCATGGACTTATGTGGAAGTACTACGAGCAGCGATTCTACTTGAAGAGTGGAAACGCCAGCCGTTACGATCGCGGAGCGCTTTTGCTTATCGTCGATAATCGCCGCGAGGTATGCGAACCTCTTCCTATCCTTCGAGCATGATGTTTTGTAAACTATGTAGTACTGCAGACGCATACGTGCTAAATGAGTTGGTTGGTTTAAAACATAGTGTGTTATAATAGCTTTACGGGAAGTTAGTTATAACGACTCTATGTAGGTAAGAATGGTTTATCGATTGTAAAAGTTAAGAGACTTGATCTTGAAAGATAAGAGACTTAACTTGTTTTACTTGGTAATTAACATTTTGTTAAAAGTGTCATGAAACCTCATTCATGAGTAACGAGTACTTGGTTGTAAAAAGAATAATGTTTTATCGATTTCGAAATGAGAATAAGTTGTAACAAACCACAAAGCCGCTTAATAAAGGAAAGTGTATTGACAAATAACTAATTGTTATTAAAACCAAGAGAAACCTCCATCCGCATGTAAGCTAAGATAAGACAAAATTGTATTACATTTCCTGTGTCATGGTCACAGAATAAGATTGTTGTAAACAAGAATAAACGCCACACATAAGACATACGTTACTCAATTGTTTTAAAAGGGATTAAGACTACGAGTTATAAACCTTTCTAAAATGAGAAACTTGAGCATTTGAAATTAGGCAAACTTGAATGTTTGGAAAATAATGCGGTTACTTGATTTTTACAAAGGGAAGTATTTTGGTTTACTTAAAAAGATAGTCACTCTATTTTTATATCATGTATCAAGTGACTTCGAGAAAGAGTGATCTTTTATAAAAGTCTAGAAGTATGGTAATTTGCTCGAGCTTGTTTGTGATAGCCCGGTCAGGTGATATATTGTTATCGAGGTTACATGGACATGTCTACACCGACGCACTCGGCACGTGGCTACGCGCAGGTTGATTACCCGATATATTGTTATTGCGTTACATGCTCTACACCGAGGTAGAATTCCGGCACGGGCTACGCGCAGGTTGATCACCCAAAGATATTGTTGTTGATGTTATACGGACGGTCTACACCGGCGCAGACTCCGGGTACGTGGCCGGGCATTGTTATTATTGCTGCATCACGGACATGTCTACACCGGCGCACTCCGGCACGTGGCGATGCAAGCATGATTGACGCGCGGGCGCGAGACCCATAGTTATATCGAGTGACGACGCTGAGGGCGCGAGTCCCCGACTTGATCGCTTATGTCATGCATCGTATGCTGTTTATCATACATGTCTCCCGCTTATATAGATCGTTATGATTTAACCGCAGATTTTGGGCCACATACTGTACTTGCCAGATCGACCTCTCGGGGCCGCTCACGACGCAGTAGAGTACATCCAGAAGTGGATCCTCGCCATGTGATCACGCTCAACAGATTGGAAGCTCCGCTTCCGAGGCTTATTCTTTGCATACGTGTTCCCGAGTTGTAGGTTCTGTACATTCGTGGTACGTATGGGCCCCGCCCTGGCCATAGTTGTAAATCTTGAGGTCTCAGTAGTACCGCCAAGTGTGGTTTGTAAAAGGGATTAAACTGCTCGCTTTGAAAGAGTTGTATACATATATTCTATCGGAAGCGTAACCGCTCGTTGACTCGCTTTATGATCATATATCTGCTTCTTGTTAAAGTTTTATTTTTCCGCCGGTTATCTCTCGATGTTGTATCACCAGGTGCCCGGTAAGGCACCACCACGCCCGGTTCGGTCTTGACAAAGTGGTATCGAGCGCTTAATCCTCTGGCGTGTCTACGCATCGCGTTCAGTAGTAGTTCGATTATCGATGTCGCACTACATCTATAATCGTGAGGCTATAGGACATTTAGGATTGGTTTCCATTTCTTCTCATTCCGAGATCGCGCCTTAGAGTCGTTGTAAGTCGGACCCTCCGACATATCTCGCTTTTACCGCTTATGCCTCCGCGCAAGTGCAACCAGAGCCCGTATGGGCAAGGCGCCGAGGGTGCCGAGTGAGATACAGAGAGTACGAGGGCGCAGCCCTGGCCAAGACTGAGATTGTTCTTCGACGGCGAAGTTTCAGGACGCCGCCACTTCAAAGAGAGTTTAGAGCCGCAGCAGGGTCGGCCGAGACCACAAGACTGAGCCTCCACCCACACCGGAGCATGAGACGGGTACAAGGAGATGGTTCTGGCCGCCGTGGTCGCGGCCGACATGAGGATAGGCCGACGCAGCAGCCTCCCAATAGCACCAGTGGTTCACCTCGAGCGTATAGTTTGAGGCTACGGACTTTTCGAGTCAGAGCCCGCCGCAGTTTTACGGGTCGAGGCCCGAGGATGATCCGCAGGAGTTCATCCGCAGCTAGCTGGTCATGAGAGTAATCAAGGCTTCGAGACCGAGTCGGTGGTCTTAGGTTCAGATCGGCCGCGTGATACCGCAATGATCGTTTGATTCGCGGAGTTGTCCCGGAGAGCATGCGCTCAGCAGATGGACGAGTTCTCGCAGGCATTCTCACTCACTTCTTGCCTCCGCATGGCGAGGGCACGGCCGATGACGGCGATGCTTAGGCGCAGAGGCGACGGCTCGAGTACGACGGAGTTTGACTCTGCCTCAGATGTCCCCGCTTTAGTGGCAACCACGAGGATAGAGTGCACCGCCATGTCACCGGCTAGATGATTACTTGACAGAGGCTTGTTCGGTGTAGCTCTTCACCGCACGGACATTGCCCGCACGCAGCTCACGCACCAGATGCGAGGTACGAGAGGTCGACGAACGACCGGATCAAGGTAAGAGGCCAGACATCGTGGTCTTTGGCGACTTTCGAGGCGGACCGCCAAGAAGAGACTAGTTTTGTACCCCGCCAAGACAGAGTGGTCCTCCACCGCCTTCGTGAGCAGGTCGTGGCTCCGGGTTCGTGCTCTGTGGTAGTAGGTGTTGCCGACGCATACCCCTACCTCGTGTGGCCGATGTGGTAGACCGTGATTTCGGGAGTGTCGTGGTGCCAAGGGAGCTTGTTATTTTTGACAGCGTGGCCATTTGGCGCAGGAACCGTTCACCGGTAGCACGGATGTCGCGACTACCTTCGTGATCGGGGTCGTTCATCACCTTCACTAGCGCGCATGCAAGGTGGATCGTGATTAGAAAAGCAGAGAGACAGTATGTCCTTAACCTCCGTAGTTTTGTATGCTTGTTATGCTGATGTGTTTAGTGTTATGTTCGGATAGCTTTGTGCTAAAATGTGATTTGAAGCCGTTAGTGTAGGTAAGCTGGGGCATGGTAAGTGAACCTTAGACTATTCCACGATTGAGACCTCAGAGGTAAGGTCGCCTCGCAAAAGATTTATTTTATGTTTGACCTTATCGAGTGCGAGTATACGTGGGGGTTTATTTGTATGATAAGTCCACGGGTAGTGTGAGGTGGAAGTGGTAGCTTTCATGACGATGTTAGTAAGATTGTTCCGCATCGGCGAGCAAGAGTCGGGCGCGACGGAGGTCGGGCCGAGGGCATATCGCGGGTCAACCCAGAGTCCGCTTTAGCTGGGCCTCGTGGTCCCGCCAGATGGTAGGGTCACGAGGGTGCTAGGCCCCGCTTTAGTTAATCATCGATGAGTTCGTGGACGCGCTCACTGCAGCCGTTCGTGAAGGCCGGAAACGGCCTTAAAGAAGTTCGAGGTTAGTAAGATGACCAAGCTCGAGGCAGTGACCCGCAGATTTTTGGGAACTAAGTAATGATCAAGTATGGTACGACCGAGAGTTCAAGTGTTCGAGAAGCGGCACGACAAGTAAGGAAAGAAGAGGACGCAGTTATTTCGCGCTGCCGCGCGCTGCAACTTGTTGTAGAACTTCATCGATATCCGCTTGAGAAGGAACATTCGACGAATGTTTCGGCGAGGAGAATGTTATACCCGATTCTCGTGGTATGTATGAGGACGCACGCACGAGAGCACGGTAAAAATTGGAAAGGAAGAAAGATGCGATTTTTCCACTAAAAAGTTTTCGCTTTTGTAAAGAAAATGTTCGTTGACGGGAATTGGGTTCCTGATTTGGAATATGGGCTTTTAAATTATATTAGAATTTTGAGATTTTATTTTCGAATGGTCACGCTGGGCCCACGAGAAATTTACTTGCTTGTGGGCCCGCTGATTTTGAGATTTTGGCCATTTTGGATATTTTCGTAAGATGAATTATTTTGGACTAGTAGAGGGCGACACGTGTCACCCCCTAGGTGGCTCGCCGAATCATCTGGCACAACACCTTGCCAGAGTCGCTTTTTCGACTAAACGCTTACAGAATCTCATGAGGAAAATTCCGCCATGTCTTTTCTTATTTTTATGGATTTTTCCGAGCGATTTAAACATTTTGGATCAACGGGAGGTGACACTTGTCACCCTCAAGGGCGATGCGGACGGCCATTGGTCACTGCTCGCGCCAATCGCGCCTTGTTTCGGCCTTGTTTCAGGCCTTGTTTTGGGCTTGCTTGGTGCCTTGTTTTGTGGAGTAGGTTAGGTGCACTTGGCTTGATCAAGGCCTTACACTTGCCTTGCACATGGCTTGATCTTGTCCATCGTCGCCCTCGCTTCCCTATAAATACCCCTCTCTTTCAAGACTTATTCATCACAAATTTCCAAGTCTAAATCCTCCTCCCCTTGAGCCATCGCCCTAAGCCTCACTTTCCCTCGAGGAGATTTGGCCGAGAGGCCTCCTCCCCTTTACGGTGCTCCTAGCCGAGGGTACCCCAGCCTAGTTGTTTCGTATAATACACCCTCTTGGTAGAAATACTCTCCAAGTATTGTTATAATGCCCAAAATACCTTAGCCTTTACCTTGTAGTATTCCAAAAGTTACCTCTATACGCAGAGTCCCTAAATACTACCTTTGTCCTTTAGTCTCAAACCGAAACCCTAAGGAAATCTTCATAGCTTGGTCAAGATTTGAGCAGGTTGGTTGTAACTTCTAAGGTTGTTTGGAGCTGGGAGCGCACGAGTAGAGCTAAACCTCGCTCAGATCGACATTATAACTTGGATAATTTCGGGCTTCGAGGTAAATATTCTTGTCCCCTTATTGTAATCGAGATTACATGTTGTAGGAATATATAGTCGAGGTATACTATATATGTAATCAACATTATCGCGGCAATGTCTTTTGACTTAAGCCCAATTTAAAGAAGAGAATCGAATCAGAATTACATAGATCAGACATAAAGAGACTTGCGGTAGCATTGCTGTGTAGTAGAATGGTACACGCCCGGTTAGACGGTAAACCCCCTAGTTGGCTTCGTAGCTACTGATAGAGGAGATTTACGCCATGGCGTGGGAGGCCGCCAATTTTCTCAGAATATGGAACCGCAAGTGTTAGAAGTTAATGACGCCAGGGCCTTATAAGGCAAAGATTACGAGCAGCGATTCTACTAAGAGTGGAAACGCCAGCCGTTACAAGATCGCGAGCGCTTTGCTTATCGTCGATAATCGCCGCGAGGTATGTGAACCTCTTCCTATCCTTCGAGCATGATGTTTTGTAAACTATGTAGTACTAGACGCATACGTGCTAAATGAGTTGGTCGTTTAAAACATAAAGGTTATAATAGCTTTACGGGAAGTTAGTTATAACGACTCTATGTAGTAAGAATGGTTTATCATTGTAAAAGTTAAGAGACTTGATCTTGAAAGATAAGAGACTTAACTTGTTTTACTTGGTAATTAACATTTTGTTAAAATCACAGAAACCTCATTCAAGTAACGAGTACTGGTTGTAAAAAGAATAATGTTTTACTGATTTCAAATGAGAATAAGTTGTTTAACAAACCACAAAGACTTAATAAAGGAAAGTGTATTGACAAATAACTAATTGTTATTAAAACCAAGAGAAACCTCCATCCGCATAAGCCAAGATAAGACAAAATTGTATTACATTTCCTAGTCATGGCTATCAGAATAAGATTGTTGTAAACAAGAATAAACGCCACACATAAGACATATGTTACTCAATTGTTTTAAAAGGGATTAAGACTATGAGTTATAAAACCTTTCTAAAATGAGAAACTCGAGCATTTGAAATTAGGCAAACTCAATGTTTGGAAAATAATGGTTACTTGATTTTTACAAAGGGAAGTATTTTGGTTTACTTAAAAGATAGTCACTCTATTTTTATATCATGTATCATGCGACTTCGAGAAAGAGTGGATCTTTTATAAAAGTCTAGAAGTACGGTAATTTGCTTGAGCTTGTTGCGATAGCCTGGTTGTGTGATATATTGTTATTGAGGTTACATGGACATGTCTACACCGACGCACTCGGCACGTGGCTACGCGCAGGTTGATTACCCGATATATTGTTATTGCGGTTATACGGACATGTCTACACCGAGGTAGAATTCGGTACGTGGCTACGCGTGCAGGTTGATCACCCAAAGATATTGTTGTTGATGTTATACGGACGTGTCTACACCGGCGTGCACTCCGGCACGCGCCGGGCATTGTTATTATTGCTGCATCACGACACGTCTACACCGATGCAGATTCCGGCACGGGCCATGACGCAAAGCATGATTGATGTCGGGCGCGAGACCCATAGTTATATTGAGCGATGACGCTGAGGCGCGAGTCCCCGACTTGATCGCTTTATGTCATGCATCAGATGTCGCTTTTATCATACATGCTCCCGCTTTATATAGATCGCATGATTTAATCGCAGATTTTCGCCACATACTGTACCAGATCGAATCGACTTCGGGCCGCTCATGCCGCAGTAGGAGTACATCTAGTGGATCCTCGCCATAGGATCACACCAACAGATTGGGAAGCTCCGCTTCTCGAGGCTTATTCTTTGCATGTGTTCTCGAGTCAGAGGTTCTTGTACATCTGTGGTATGGCGGCCTGGCCCCGCCATAGTTGTTGTAAATCTTAGAGGTCTGTAGTACTGCCAAGTGTGGTTTGTAAAAGGATTAAACTGCTTGCTTTGGAAAGAGTTGTATACATATATTCTATCGAAGCGTAACCGCTTGTTGACTTCGCTTTATGATCATATATCTTGTTTCTTGTTAAAGTTTTATTTTTCCGCTGTTATCTCTCGATGTTGTATCACTAGGGTGCCCGGTAAGGCACTACCAGCCCGTTCGGTCTTGATAACTCCCCAATGGGCCTCCCATTCGCCTCAAGGTCAAGACCTACCCGGCCTCCTCATCTCGGAGGCAAAAAGTGATCCATGAAGCGCCTCAGAACTCCTCCCAAACAGCCGGGAAGAGCATCACTCTCGAAGCAACCACGACTCAAACCACTCAACGCTGTCACAGAACCTGCAGAAGAGGCTGTAATGCACTGCCTCAAGCTCTGCGACTCGCACGGTCCGTAGAGCCGAACGAACTCTCGCAGATCCTCATCGCACTCGAACCATAAAACTCGTGTGGATGACATCCTGTAAAAATCCCTAATCCGCAAACCGCCGGCATTCGGCGGGCCGCCGCTTCTATACGCTGCCATTATATCGTTCAACCGACCGCTTCCCGTAGTCTCTATACTCGCAGAGGCTGCCGGGAACCGGAGGGTTCGCAAACCGGAGCTACCGCCGCTTCCGCCTCTAAAATCGCAGCGTGGCTGAACTCGCCGACTGCTACTACCTCGTGCATAGTCTCAGGCTCGAGCCCGTAACCCTCTCGAGTACCGCTAAACAGCCCTTCCCGTCGCCGGGTCGCTTTTCGCTGGAGGCATAGTTTGCTTCATAAGAAGAGGTCAGAGGATTCAACCTAATAAGATAAATGTTATACCCGTAGTTCCGTGGTATGTATGCGAGGACGCAACGCAGAGAATACGGCGTAAATTTTGGAAAGAGCTTAAGATGTGATTTTTTCGACTTTAAAAGTTCCGCTTTTTGTGAAGAAAAAGGTTCGTTAACGGGAATTGATTCTCGTGATTTGGTATTTGGACTTCGGATTATATTAGAATTTTGAGGTTTTATTTTCGTAAATGGTCACGCTGACCCACGAGAAATTTACGCTTTGTGGGGCCCGCTTTGTTTTTGAGATTTGATTTTGGATATTTTCGAAGACGAAATATTTTGATTTAATCGGGCGACACGTGTCACCCCATGTGGCACTTGGTCGAATGGGCGGATGTTGGCCAGGCCACTGTCCTCGCCGATTCGGCCTCACACTTGGCACCATTGCTTGGCCATGTGGTGTGGTGGGACCCACACACACATGGCCCAATCTTGACCCTACACTTATATTGATCTTGGCCCTCGTTCTTCTATAAATACCCTTGGCTCAAGAGTAAAATCATCCTCACTTGAAAGCTTTCCAAAGCAAATGTTTTCCTCCCTTTGTGTAGATTTCTGTCCTCCCCTCTTGTGTAGAAAATACTGTGTATTGTTGTATAATCCCAAATACCTTGGCCTAGTATCCCTAGTAGTATTCCAAAGTTATTTCAATACTAGAGTCTTAAATACTACTTTATTCCAATAGCCAGAAACTAAACCCTAGAAAATCTTCCTAGTCATGGAAGTATTTGCAGGTTGTTTAGAAACTTCTAAGGTCGCCGGAGCGGTTGGAGCGTATGATCGAGCCAAACGTTGCTCGTGATCGACTTATAACTTGGATAATTTTTGGGCTTATCGAGGTAACGATCTACGCCCCCTATCAGAATCGGATATTATACGTCAGAGTAGTTATACTCGAGTATATTATATCGGAAGGATGATTATAAAGGATTGAATCAGATTTACATTGACCGCATTTACAGAGACTTGTGTAAGTATTATTGTGAAGATATTTGAACACGTCCTGTTAGACGTGTAATCCTCGAGTTGCTGGCCCGGTAGCGCCCGTTAGTGAGGAGATTTATGTGATCGCGTGGGGAGGTGCGCCAAATTTCAGAGAATAAGGAATCTTGTGTTTAGAATATTCTACGAGAGTGCTAGAAGTTGATTTATATATCAGGTTGTTATAGGTGGATCTTTCTACGCGCAGATACTTGACTTGGCTCAGGGTTTAAGCTAAAGGTACGTGATTCTTCCTATACTCTCGAGCACGATTGTTGGAACTATATAGCACTGCAGACGACGTGTGAAACGATTTTTGTTTGTTTTAAAACATAAAGTGTTATAATGGCTTTATGGGAAGTTAGTTATAACGACTTTATGAAGATAAAAGAAAGATTTGGTTTTGACAAGAAACGACTTGATTTTGAAAGTTAAGAGACTTGATCTTGAAAGATAAGAGACTCGACTTATAACGACTTGTTTCGGAAAATGAGAAGTAACTTGATTTAAGTATAGGTTACTTGTTTTGAAAAGAGTAAGTTAATTGGGTTTTAAAAAGAGTATACTGATGTTGTTCTAAAAGAAAAGCACTTGGTTTATAAAGCATGTAGTACTTGATTTTAAAAGCCTTGTAAAGATTTTTACAAAGGTGAAGTAATTTGGTTTTAAAAGTAAACGTGTTTTCTTTATATACTACGCAGTATTAGTATCACGTGGCTTTTACATGTAAAGAGGTCTTTTGAAAGTTAAGGAAAGTATGTAGTATTTTGGGTTTGAAACCCTGATTGTCGATTAAAATGAATGATGTTAAACTTGCCTACGCTTGTTGTGATAGTCTTTGACGTGCGTTGTTTTGTTGATGTGTCGCCGTGACTCCTCGGGAGGGCCGGCTATTCGATTGATTGATCGACATACCGACGTCAGCGGTCCACGCAGTATGCGCCCACTTTGAGTATCGATCGTTGTTTCAGATCGCCGCGACTCTCGGAGGGCCGCTTATCCGATTTATTTCCTTCGACACGCCGACGTGACGGATGTTCCACCGCACGCGCCCGCAGGATGGTTTCATGGCCATGACTTCCGAGGTAAGACGCCGGCACGCGGTCATCGTGAGGTTCAGATCGTTAGTCCATGGACCGCTAATCCACGAAGCTTGCCGCGCGACGAGCGATCACGCTTGGTTTGTACGCAGTGGTTCGTGCACACTTTAGATACTTGTTCGTCATTTTCTCGCACAGAGCTCTCGTAGATAGCTTAAGATACTTGCCTTGGCCATATCTTGTGAGACGTGAGGCTATCAGACGTTAGCTTAAGATACTTGCCTCGCCAGTTGGCTAGCTTTTGACCGGTAGTCGCTTCCGCATCTTGCCCGTGGATGGGATATGACTAGCTTTGACCGTAGTCGGCTATTCTACTCGCCCGACGGCTTTGATGACGCAGTGTGATCTAGTGTTCGTGTTCACATACGGGTGTTGTTTTACATCATGTATCGCGGCAGCTGAGGAATGAGTTCCACGCATGAGTGGTATTACGGGCGCGAGACCCATAATTATGCCAGCGAGTGATTATTCGGGATACGCGCCCTTACTTGACATAATCGCATTTATTGCGTAAATGGTTTTATAAAATGATGAAATGTGATTTCATTACGCATTTTCGGGCCACATACTTGGTACCGCTGCATCGACTCCTTCGGGCCGCGTTCACGCCGCAGGTAGGTACACCGCTTGGTTGATCTCGCCATAGGATCGCAGTCAGCATTGAAGCTCCGCTCCTCCGAGGCTTATCTTTGGTATAGTCCCCGTCATCAGAGGTACTTGTACATTCTGTGGTACGTGGCCCCGTCCCGGCCATAGTTGTTGTAGATATCTTAGAGGTCCAGAGCAATCGTTGCAAGCGTGGTTTGTAAAAAGGATAACTGCTCGGGTTTTATGTATATATACCAAGGCAACGCTGGGTTGGCCTGCTTATTTATTTATGTCTCTCATTTCATGTGTAAAGTTTTTATTTCCGCCGGTTTTCTCTCGATGTTGTATCACTAGGGTGCCCGGTAAGGCACCGTGACGCCCGGTTTCGGGCGCCACAAGTGGTATCGAGCGCTTAATCTCTGAAAGTGTCTATGCATCGCGTCTAGTAGTCTTGATTATCGCGTGTTGCACCACATCTATAATCGTGAGGTCCGCAGGACATTTAGGATTGGTTTCTATTCTTCTCACTCGAGATCGTGCCTTAGAGCGATGTTGTAAGTCGGACTCTTCCGACGTGTTCTTTCTCGCCGCTTATGCCTCCGCAAGGCAACCCGCCCGTGGCAAGGCACCGTGGAGCCGCTAGGGGACACAGAGGAGTACGAGGCGCAGCCCGGCCATTACCGAGATAGTTCTTCAGACGGCGAGTTTTGCGACGCCGCCAAATTTCAAAGAGGTTAGAGCCGCAGCAGTTGGTCGCAGAGACCACAGACTGAGCCTCCAGCCCCACACCGGAGCAGGAGACGGGTTACGCGAGATGGCCCGCCATCGCCGTGATCGTGGCGACACGGCGAGAGGCCGGACGCAGCAGCCCAGCCCAGAGCCCCGTAGTTCATCCTGCATCGGATAGTTCTGAGGCTACGGATTTTCTCGAGTCAGATCCCGCCGAGTTCTACGGGTCGAGGCTCGAGGATGATCCGCAGGAGTTCATCCGCTGCCACAGAGGATCACGCGAGTGATCAAGGCTTCGAGACCGAGTCCGTGATTTTCGGTTCGCAGACGGCCGCGTGATACCGCAATGATCGTTTGATTCACGAGTTGTCCCGGGGAGTACGCGCCTCACCTGTTTGGGATGAGTTCTCGAGGCATTTCACCATTTCTTGCCGCAGACGGCGAGGGCACGGCCGGCTGTGTTTCGATGCCGAGACGCGAGGACGACGCTCGAGTACAACGTAGTTCGACTCGTTGGCTCGATATGTCCTCGCGTTAGTAGCTAATATGAGGACAGAGTGCACCGCTACGCCACAGGCTTGACGACTACTGGCGTAGTCTTGTTCGTGTATCGTCACCGCATGGACATCGCCCGCACGCAGCTCATGCACCAGTGGTGCGAGGCACGGAGAGACCGACGGATTGACCAATATCGCCAGAAGAGGCCGTGACAGCAGGTCCTTGATAACTTTCAAGGCGGACCGCCGAAGCAGACTAGTTATACGCCGCCAAGACAGAGTGGTCCTCACGCCTTCGTGGCCTCCAGAGTATTCAGGAGCGTCGGCTCCGCGGTTGTGTTTTCGTGAGTCGGCCGCTGGAAGCCACCCCGACCTAAGTGTAACTAACATGTAAACCCCATTCGGGAGTGTCGAGGACTTGTTTTACATGTGACTGGGCCATTTTATGAAATTGTCCTACCAGAGGTAGCGGATGTCGAGACTCACCTTTCGGATCTGTCATGGGTTCTTCGCCGATACCAGGCAGGTGTTCATATATCACAGCAAGGTGGGTCGTGGTGGAAGTTCCCGCTATAGCGGTCCTTGAAATCGCCTATTTGTTTTTGTGATATCGTATATCCTCGACCTCTAAGAGACTAGTGTGCATTTGTATTAAGATAAGTATATTTTAATTATTATGCTCGATAGCATTATGTCAGTGTGATAATCACGGGTAGTGTAAGATGGAAGTGGTAGCTATGACGGAATTAGTAAGATTGTTCCGGACGGAACGAGAGATCAGGCGCGATAGCTGGTCGGGTTGAGGCTGTCGCGGTCAACCCGCAGCCCGGATTGAGGTGGGGCTGAGGTGGTCCCACGGCGGTAGTGGTCACGGCGTGCTAGCCCAAGTTTAGGTAACCATCGATGAAGTTCGGGACGTGTTCGATCAGACCGGATCGTGAAGGCCGAGATAGGCCTTAGAGTAAATTGAAGCTAGTAGGAGCCGCCGTGAGATTAGAAATGATTTCTCGTTAGCTTGGATTTGTATGTTATACTATGGCCATCGATGGCGTGATTGGTTTCGTAAGTATAAGAGTGAAGACTATACCGCACACGCTCGCTTGAGATTAGAAGGAACATTCGGACGAATGTTTCGGGGAAGAATGTTATACCCCGTAGTTCCGTGGTATGTATGTGAGGACGCACGACGAGAATACGGCTGTAAATTTTGGAAAGAAAGGAAGATGTGATTTTTTCGACTTTAAAAGTTCCGCTTTTTGTGAAGAAAAAGGTTCGTTAACGGGAATTGATTCTGATTTGGTATTTGGACTTCGATTATATTAGAATTTTGAGGTTTTATTTTCGAATGGTCACGCTGGACCCACGGAGAAATTTACGCTTTGGGCCCGCTTTGTTTTTGAGATTTCGATTTTGGATATTTTCTAAGACGAAATATTTTGGATTTAATCGGGGGCGACACGTGTCACCCCCATGTGGCACTTGGTCGAATGGGTGGATGTCGCAGGCCATCATTCCTCGCCGATTGGCCTCACACTTGGCACCATTTCGCTTGGCCATGTGGTGTGGTGGGACCTACACACACATGGCCCAATCTTGACCCTACACTTATATTGATCTCGCCCTCGGTTCTTCTATAAATACCCTTGGCTCAAGAGTAAAATCATCCTCACTTGAAAGCTTTCCAAAGCAAATGTTTTCCTCCCTTTGTGTAGATTTCGTCCCTCTCCTCTTGTGTAGAAAATACTTGGTGTATTGTTGTATAATCCCAAATACCTTGGCCTAGTATCCCTAGTAGTATTCCAAAGTTATTTCAATACTAGAGCCCTAAATACTACTTTATTCCAATACCAGAAACGAAACCCTAGAAAAATCTTCCTAGCTGTGGAAGTATTTGCAGGTTGTTTAGAAACTTCTAAGGGTCGCTGAGCGGTCGAGCGTATGATCGAGCTAAACGCTGCTCGTGATCGACTTATAACTTGGATAATTTTGGGCTTATCGAGGTAACGATCTACGCCCCCTATCAGAATCGGATATTACATGTTGTAGTAGTTATACTTGAGTATATTATATCGAAGGATGATTATAAAGGATTGAATCAGTATTTACATCGACTGCATTTCTACAGACTTGTGTAAGTATTATTGTGAAGATATTTGAACACGCCCGCTAGACGGTAATCCCCGAGTCATTGCCCGGTAGCGCCCGTTAGTGGAGGAGATTTATGTGATCATGGGGAGGTGCCAAATTTCAGAGAATAAGGAATCTTGTGTTTAGAATATTCTACTGAGAGTGCTAGAAGTTGATTTATATATCAGGTTGTTATAGGTGGATCTTTCACGCCGCAGATACTTGACTTGGCTCAGGGTTTAAGCCAAAGGTATGTGATTCTTCCTATACTCGAGTACGATTGTTGTGAACTATATAGTACCAGACGACGCGTGAAACGATTTTTGTTTGTTTTAAAACATAAAGTGTTATAATGGCTTTACGGGAAGTTAGTTATAACGACTTTATGAAGATAAAAGAAAGATTTGGTTTTGACAAAGAAACGACTTGATTTTGAAAGTTAAGAGACTTGATCTTGAAAGATAAGAGACTTGACTTATAACGACTTGTTTTCGGAAAAGGAGAAGTAACTTGATTTAAGTATAGGTTACTTGTTTTGAAAAGAGTAGTTAATTGGGTTTTAAAAAGTATACTGATGTTGTTCTAAAAGAAAAGCACTTGGTTTATAAAGTATGTAGTACTTGATTTTAAAAGCCTTGTAAAGATTTTTACAAAGGTGAAGTAATTTGGTTTTAAAAGTAAAACGTGTTTTCTTTATATACTACAGTATTAGTATCACGTGGCTTTTACATAGAAAGAGGTCTTTTGTTAAGGAAAGTATGTAGTATTTTGGGTTTGAAACCCGATTGTTGATTAAAATGAACGATGTTAAACTTGCCTACGCTTGTTGTGATAGTCTTTGATGCAAGTTGTTTTGTTGATGTGTCGCCGTGACTCTCTCGAGGGCCATTATCCGATTGATTGACCGACATACCGACGTTGGGTGGTCCACAGTACGCGCCCACTTGAGTATCGATCGGTTGTTTCAGATCGCCGTGACTCTCCGGGAGGGCCATTATCCGATTTATTTCCTTCGACACGCCGACGTGACGGATGTTCCACGCACGCGCCCAAAGGATGGTTTCATGGCCATGACTTCCGAGGTAAGACGCCGCACGCGTCATCGCGAGGTTCAGATCATAGTCCACGGACCGCTAATCCACGGCTTGCCGCGCGACGAGCGATCACTTGCTTGGTTTGTACGCGTGGTTCGTGCACACTTTAGATACTTTTCCGTCATTTTCTCGCACCGCAGAGCCTCCGGTAGATAGCTTAAGATACTTGCCTCTGGCCATATCTTGTGAGACGGAGGCTATTGCACGTTAGCTTAAGATACTTGCCTCGCCGCCATGCGTGGCTAGCTGGATCGGTAGTCGCTTCCGCATTCGCCCGACGGGATATGACTAGCTTTGACCGGTAGTTGGCTATTCTACTGCCCGACGGCTTTGATGACGCAGCAGTGATCTAGTGTTCGTGTTCACATACGGGTGTTGTTTTACATCATGTAACGGCAAATGAGGAATGAGTTCCACGCATGAGTGGTATTACGGGCGAGACCCATAATTATGCGCGAGTGATTATTCGGGATACGCCCCCTTACTTGACATAATCAAGCATTTATCGAGAAATGGTTTTATAAAATGATGAAATGTGATTTCATTACGCATTTTTCGCCACATACTGCAATGCCAGATCGACTTCTCGGCCGCTCACGCCGCAGCAGTAGGTACACCGCTTGGTCGATCCTCGCCATAGATCGCAGTCAGCATTGAAGCCCGTTCTCCGAGGCTTATCTTTTGGCATAGTCCCCGTCATTGAGGTACTTGTACATTCGTGGTATGGCGGCCCCGTCCCGTCATAGTTGTTGTATATCTTAGAGGTCTCAGAGTACTGCACGCGTGGTTTGTAAAAAGGATAACTGTCGGGTTTTATGTATATATACCGGCAACATTGGGTTGGCTCGCTTATTTATTTATGTCTCTCATTTCATGTGTAAAGTTTTTATTTCACGGTTTTCTCGATGTTGTATCACTAGTGGTGCCCGGTAAGGCACCGCGACGCCCGGTTTCGGCGCCACAACAAATTTAATGCACGATCTCGAGAGAGAAGAATGGAAACCAATCCTAAATGTCCCGCAGCCTCCTTATTATAGATGTGCACAACACACCGATAATCAAGACTCTACTGTACACGCCTCAGACACTTTCGAGGACTAATCGCTCGATACACTTTTGTCACGACCCGACCGGCCGCGATCGTGCCCTACCCGCACCTGCTCGTATACATCGTAGAATAGCAAATGAACATACACAACATAAACACAGTGTAAACAATATCACAACACAAAGCAGCCGATAAGTGCCGCTTCCATAATATAAACAAAGTCAAAGTACAACTTACAACTCGCCTTGCACAATTTCAACCACATACGTGAATACGCACTTAGAATAACAATTGTATGGACAGGTCTCCGCCATACCCCGAATGTACATAATCTACAACATCGTGAAAGATCAGTAAAAGAAAGACAAGCCTCCAGAGAATGGAGCTTCCGACGTCCGATAAGTGATCCTAAGAGTGTGGATCCGCAACTCGCTACTCCTTTCTCGCAGATGAACGCAGCCCCCGAGGAAGGGGGTCAGTACACAATATGTACTAAGTATGTAAAACTGGAAAGTACTGTAATTACAACATAAGTTTAAAAGAAAGCCGGAGACATGTATGATAACAAAATTACAGTACACAGTGCCTTACTAACAATGAGAGTAAAAATAGGTGTATACTTACAACGCAAAATAGGCTTGAATCCTACTCCAGGACTATTTCACCCGCGATAGGTCCAGTGGACCCGCGTGAGGTATTCCTCGCACGGGACTATTTCACCCACATAAGCCCTTACGACTCGCACGAGGTATTCCTCGTGATAGGTCGGACCCGCCCGCATGGGACTATTTCACCCGCATAAGCCCTTACGGACTCGCATGAGGGTATTCCTCGCATCGTGGTTAGCAAATCCACGGAAATATACAATGCCACAATCCCGGGGAATGACCCCGCAACGAATAATATATCACTAGCCCAAATCCGGCTATCACACATAACATAAGCTCTATCGGCTTATCATACAATATATAAGCAAGTTAAGAAATCCCCTAACTTCTTACTATTCTTGTTCATATACACTCTCATTTTAGTTTACTTAAGGCACTAACATGTCTTTTATAAAAATCCGGGAATTTAACCCAAAGTACTACGTACTTCTATTCTTTTAAAATGACTCATTTCATTATAAAACTTCCAAGATACTAATAACCGTAGTATCAAGTTACACTTTCTTTTCAAGACAAGTCACAATACTTTTAGAAATAAAAATTAGGCTTCTAAATCAAGTGACTCATGTCTTGAAAAACCTTAGGCAATTGATGCCTTAAAATCGAATTGCCTTCCATTAAATCAAGTCATTTATCTTTCCATAAAGTCAATATAACCAACTCCCCATAAAGTCGTTATATTCACTTTATACCTTAGTCAAGTACAATTTCCTATCCAAGGGACTTATACGTTTTTAAAACGACACAAGTATCACATACTTTAAAATTCTTCAAGTCCCTTATCTTTAACAAGACTTAAGACATCTTTAATATTCTCAAAGAAGTGAGTTAATCTCCTAACTCACCCGACTTGGTATTTCATAAAACAAGTAAAGAATGTCAAAGTCTTCAGACGCCTACCGTACTATATACGTGAAACTAGTCATGCTCAAAGGATAGGAAAAGTTCTACATACCTTGTCGGGTCAAACCACTTGCCAAGTACAAAGTCCCGCCCGTAGTATATCAACCTATAATATTCATAATACGTCTATTAACGCCTTACTTCAAATGTAGAATATTATAAGTGTAAAGTCTCCATTTTCTACGGAAAATCGGACAGCACCTCCTTTGTTTTTACTCACTTTGCCACCTTTTTCAAGGCTGAAATACAATAACCAAACAACCCCAATTGGCTCACAACAATATAGAAGGTAGTTCAATACCAATGAATAACCAAACAGCCCCAATTGGCTCACAACAATATAGAAGGTAGTTCAATACAAATGAATAACCAAACAATACAAACTACATTCCAAATTCGGCCACCTTGATTCATCAAATCCAATTCTTATCAAATTTCCATTTCAATCCAATTTAGTAGCATAACATGATATCAAGTCGCATTTGATTATCATAACCATAATCTTTAAGTAAGTAACATGCGACGATTTCTAAAAACGACCAATTAGTAATCCAATTTCCAAGTGGCTTGTATAACATTTCGGATTTAACTACAAGAAATCCATAATACTTATAACTTCAACCTATCAACTTCATGCTAGCAACAAGTAGAGCTAACAACAACAATATAAATATGTAATCTTGTAACACCTTTAAAAGACAAGATTATACCTTAACGATTCATAATCCAACTCCAATCCGAAGTCGCTCCTTAGTAGTTTAGAGCCTCTCCAAGACACCTCAATCCACTTGTTGAGACCCTTAGAACCATACCAACAATTATCCTTCAAAACTCCAAACAAAACCTAGAAAGACCATTAGGTTTTCGTTTGCGACTAACCCGAAAACAATCTTTTTCCAAGATTTTTCTATTGAGATGTGTTTACAATACACCTAAGACCCTTGGTTTAAAGTGTGGAATCAAATGGACAAGAAACGAAATTTTTTCTTTCTTTTTGCTAGTGAACCCGAGACCCTCCTATGTGTTCTTCAAATTTTGTGTAAAATTTTCTAAGTATTAAGTCCTCTCTTGCTACTAGTATTATATAAAGGGTCATGGAGGGTTAAGATGCATCCAAATGGTTGGCTTGGATAATCTCTTAGCAAAATATCAAGACTTATTGACCATTGACTTAGTCAAGATTGTCAAGCCACAACTTGCAAGACTTTAGTCATCCAAGACTTAAGGTAAATGACCATATTGGCCATGCCATTTCGTCCAAGGCATTGCTAAGGGGGGGTGACACATGTCGCCCTCCCATTCGTCACAACACTTACGTTTTCCGATAATTTTCATAATTCCGATAAATTACAAGTCTCAAATACTAACACTTGTGAGTTCATACTTATGTTCTTAAAACATGTCCTGAAATTACGGGGTGTAACATTTAAGCCTTAAGGATTGGCAAGAATCGAAATTTGTGCACAAGTGCCGAAAAGAGTCGTTTTTCGACGAAACGTTTTACTAAACTTGCGAAGGGAAAATTCCGGCTATGTCATTTTTAATTTTTGCGGATTTTTCCGAGATTTAAACATGTTGGGCCAACGGGAGGGTGACATGTGTCACCCTCACATTGGAAGGGCTTGGCGCGGCAACTTGGACGAAAGGGTGGGATGGTTAGGTAGGATATTTGTGCAAGTTGGTGTGGTAGATGGATAAGGTGTACTTGGCTTGATCTTGGCCTTACACTTGCCTAACACATGGATTGATCTTGGCCATTGGTTGGCCATTGGTTGGCCTATAAATACTCCCCTTGAAGGTTTTCTTCATCCACAAATATTCCAAGTCTTGAAATCCCTTTCTTCCCCCCCCTCTTGAGAGCTAGCCGAGAGCACCCTCCCCCTTCCCTAGCCCTCACGAGAAATAGTACCCCCTGCCTAGTGGTTCTAGCCGAGCCTACCCCTAGCCTAGTTGTGGCTAGTCGAAATACACCCCTGTGGTATTGAAATACGTCTCCAAGTATTGTTTTTATGCCCAAATACCTTGTAGTATTCCTAGGTTACCCCTATACGAAAAGCACAGAAATACTATTATACTTTCCTCGATACAAAAAAACGAAACCCTAAGGAAAACCTTCATAGTCGGTTGAAGTGTTAAGTAGAAGTAGAACTTCTAAGGGTTGTTGGAGCGGGTTGAGCGCTGCGGAGTAGAGCTTAACGCTGCTCGTGATCGACATTAACCTTGGATAAATTTTGGGCTCATCGAGGTAAATACTATCGCCCTTCTAGTGTAATTGGAAATTACATCGTAGTAGTATAGAAATGAAAATAAGATTTATAGAAGAGATTGAACTGTAATAGAAGGATATTACAGAATAGACTTGAACTGAAATCACATCAGAAGAGTTAAGTAGAAGATTAAACTGTATTTGCAATAGACTGATAACCTTTATTGGTTGAATGTTCTGCGAGTAGCATGTGCTACTTGGAAGGTGGACAAGGCTAGCCGGGTTATAGCCGTGGAGCGTTTTGCTTATAGTCGATAATCGTCGCGAGGTATGTGATTCTTCCTATACTCTTGAGCATGAAGTATTTTAAAAGAATATACGTATGGTACGGTAGACGTACGTGTGGCAATGTCTTTTGACTTAAGCCTGAATAATAAGAATCGTGAAGTATTTTAAAAGTATATATATATAGTACGGTAGACGTACGTGTGTTAACTGAACGTAGTTGTACGGCAATGTCTTTTGACTTAAGCCTGAATAATGAGAAACTTGAAGTATTTCAAAAGAGTTAAGAAACCTTTTTGAAAGAAGAGTAATGCTTGGTTTTGAAAACATAAGAGTTATACTAGCTTTATGGGAAGTTAGGTATAACGTCTTAAGAGAGGTAAAGAGAATGGCTTACTGATTTTAGAAGTTAAGAGACTTGATCTTATAAGATAAGAGACTTGACTTAATTGACTTAATATGGATGTTTGTGTGAAACCTCATTCGTGAGTAATGAGTACTTGGTTTTTAAAAGGGAATAACGCTTACCGATTTCGAAATCGAATGAGTATCGACAAACCATCGCAGCGTTAATAAAGGAAAATGTATTGAATAATAAAGTATTATTAAAACCAGTAGAAACCTCCATCTGCATAGAAGCTAAGATGAGACAAAATGATATTACATTTCCTAGATCATGGCTGCTTAATAAGATTGATTATGAACAAGAATAACCTACACTCATATAAGGCATATGTTTCTCAGATTGTTTAAAAGAGAATTATATTCTTAAATGATTAAGACTATGAACTATGAAACTTTTCTAAAAAAAAAGAGACCTGAGTAATTGAAATTAGGCAAACTGGAACTTTAGGGGAAAAAATGTTGTTGAAAAGGAAAGTGTTTTGGTTTACCTAAAAATGTGAGTCACTCTATTTTTATACTACGGGTATCGGGCGACCTTTATAAAAGGAATGGATCTCTTTAAAAGGGTTTTAACGTACGTAGTACTTTAGGGTTAAAACCCGGACTTTGATATAAAATGGAAGTACCTTGAGTTGTGTATAACTTGCCTTTGCTTGTTGTTGTATAACTTGCCTATGCTTGTTGTTGTGTAACTCGCCTATGCTCGTTGTGATAGCCTTTGTTGTGCAATAATTGTGTTTCTATACTACCGCGTCTCTCGATGGAGGGTCGGTTGACTTGTTGAGCTTACTTGACGCGTCGCAGCGACGGAAGATTCCACGTATGCTTCCATTATTATTGTTACATGGACGTGTCCGCACCACGCACTCCGGCATGTGGCTACGCGGCAGGTTGACCACCCAGATATTGTTGTTGATGTTACATGGACGTGCACCGTCCGCACCGGCAGCATGTACGCGGCAGGTTGATTACGATATATGGTTATTATTGTTACATGGACGCGTCCGCACCGGCGCACTCGGGGCATGTGGCTACGCGAGGTTGACCACCAGATATTGTTGTTGATGTTACATGGACATGTCGCACCGGCGCACTCCGGCATGGCTACGCGCATTGTTATTATTGTTGCATCACGGACACGCTCGCACCGATGCACTCCGGCACGCGCCATGATGCGAACATGATTGATGTTGTGGGCGTGAGACCATAGTTATATCTTCGAGTGATGACCTTGAGGCGTGAGTCCTCGACTTGATCGCTTTTATCGCTGCATCGTATTTTGGTTATCATACGTGTCTCGCTTTATATAGATCGTTATGATTTAAGCGCAGATTTTCGATTTCACATACTTGGTACTTTATCGACTCCTTCGGGGTGCGCTCATGCCGCAGGTAGAGTACACCGTAGTTGATCCTCGCCATGGATCACGCTCAACGTATTGGAAGCTCCGCTTTCTCCGAGGCTTATTCTTGGTATGTGTTCCCCGAGTTGTAGGTTCTTGTACATTCGTGGTATGGCGAGGCCCTATCCCGCCATGGTTGTTGTAAATCTTAGAGGTCTGTAGTAATCGCTGGGCGTGGTTGTAAAAAGGATTAAACTGCTCGAGTTTTATGTATTTATACACGTAAGGCAATCGCTTTGGGCTTTGTTTATATATAATATCTCTTGCTTCATGTCTTGTTCTTATGTTCCGATTTTCTCGATGTATGACTACTGGGTGCCCGGGTAAGGCACGACCACGCCCGGTTCGGTCGTGATAATTGGGCCGCAAGATACCTTTATGGCATTATATTACATTATCGCGCCCCAGAATGGGCCGGCAAGATACCTTTATGGGCGTACTATATGACATTATCGCGCCCGAGAACGGGCCGCAAGATACCTTTATGGGCGCACTATATGACATTATCGCCCCGTGAATGGGCCGCAAGATACCTTTATGGGAAGACTATATGACATTATTGTGTCAGAATGGGCCGGCAAGATACCTTTATGGGCGGACTATACGACAAGATCGCGCCCCGTGAACGGGCCGCACTATACCTTTACGGGCGACTATATGATCCTTATCGCGCCCCGTAACGGGCCGCAGATATTTTCGTGGAAGACTTTTGTATGACTTCGCCGTGTCCCGCAAATGGGCGTTACGTTATCACGTATGAGTAATCAAAGTAAGCTCCCAAATAAAGTTCCTCCATAAATGGCCGAATTATGTTATGTAAGATATGTAAGTTATGTGGAAAAACTTGATCGAATTCTTAAGTATGTATGTAAGAATATGATGTTAATTCTTATTGAAAAAGGAAAAGAATGATTAATGTACGATTGATTTCATGAGTTAAAATGGCACTGTAGGATCCGGTATTTTAATTTTTATACTTACTCCCGCCATTCTTTGTACGCTTATGATCTTGTTTAATGTACTTTATTTCGTTCCATACTTAGTACTTGTTGCATCGACTTAGGTGGCTGCGTTCATCTCCGCAGTCTAGGTACACATTGTGGATCCGAGCTTAGGATCCTTGTTCAAAGATTTTGAGACGGCTCCAAGTTCGAGTTTGTCATTATGGCTAGGTATATTCAAGGGTACGGGGCCTTGTCCCATCATAGTTGTTGTCACCTTCTGCAGGTCCGTATTCATACGTTGGGTGGTGTAAGTTGTATTTACATTGTTATGCAGTAGACCCTTTCGGGTGATTTATATTTATAAGGAAGCCTTTCCGCTTTGCCTTTGTTTTAAAAAAAGAGTGTTATTTATCTTCCGCGTTTATTTATGTTGTATGGGTATGGTGCCCAGTAGGGGCACCGCCACGCCCGGATTTGGCGCGTGTGAGTGGTATCGAGCGATTAGTCATCGGCGCCTCTGCACCGTATATAGAAGTCTTGTTTATCGATGTGTTGTGCACCACATCTATAAACAGGAGGCTATAGTACATTTAGGATTGGTTTACCTTCTTCTCACTCTGAGATCGTGCGATAGAGCTGTGTTGTTAGGGTAGTCTCTCCCTAACATGTTATTTTGATTGCAGATATAAGAAAGGCAACAGTGACCCAAAAAGGATTATATGGACTTCGTATCCAAGTTGGTAAAACTATTGTACAGTTGGTATAATGATGATGTGTATCTGTACGAGCTTATTTATTTGGGGTCATATGTGCGTTGCTTAGAATGATTATGAGTTACCATGAGTTGGTTAAGCCTTAATAATTACTTGGAAGGTGTGAAACAGTTTATTGAATCCACACCTAGGCTTTATATATGTACTTATTTGGAATAGTCAAGAGGTAATGAACTGACTAAGATTGTGATAGACTCTTGAAAGATCAGGTTTAATTGACTTATGGACATACCATGTTATTAGATTAAGCTGTGTTGTATGCTTAAGTGAGATGCACGAATATTATTTTTATGGAGTAAATATGGTTGTTGTGATTAGGACAACATGATATTGAGATTATGAGAAACTATGTTATTGAGATTATGAGAAACTATCTTACCCGTATGAGGGGAGAGATAATGTAAGATTGGGACATGAAATAATCGAGAATCGTGGAATACTAGCTAACTATTGAGACCTTAGATGAACATTCGAAGACGAATGTTTCTAAGGGGGGAAGGATGTTACACCCCGTAATACCAGAGATACTAATTGAGAACGTGATTAAGGATTTAAGATTTGAATTTTGGAAGGAAAGAATAATTACATTTTCTTAAGAAAAATTTCGGGAAAAAATATGACGACGGAAAAATTATTAACTTGGAGTATAATACTTCTAATTGGATTTATGGACTTAGTATTGTATTATAAGGTGTTGGAATTGATGATATGGGGTCCGCCGAGAATTTCACAATTTCGCGGGGACCTTCGAAAATTATAATATTTTGGACCAATCGGAGGGCGACACGTGGCACCCCTCCACTTGTCTTGCTAAGATGACAACAAATTAGATATTTTGAGAGGGGACAAGTGGACATGGGTCCCACTCCACTTGGCTATACATATCAAAGTCTTGCAAGACTTGGATCACTTTACACTTAGACAAAAATAAGCTCTCATCTTCTCCCTTTAGCTCCATAATTTCGAGAGCCCGGCTAAGAACAACCATTGTTGATCAATTTATTTCTCCAAGATTATGCCCTTAAACCAAGTGCTAAGCCTAGATTAATATTCTACACGCTTACTTGTCTTGGCGAAAGTTGATGCCAAAACCCTAGGTGTTCCGTCGACTTTTTGGAAGTGAGATTCAAATAGAAGTTGCTCCTAAGGTTGTAGGGGTACATATATGTGATTGGAACTTGAAGAAGTGGAGCGAAACGAAGTGCGCACCAATAAAGACCGGACTGTTTTGGGGCGTTTTTGGGCAAAAAAATGAGGTAAAAGTCCTTCTTATTTTAACGTAATTGGATATTACTTATTGTTATTATGTATGGATGAACTTGTGTTAGAAAATAATGAAGAATAAAAAGCGTTTGAGCCACTTTTGGGGCTAAAACCGATTTGGGACAGATTTGGTGCAAATGGAATTCGTTGGTTATTGTCATTGTTATCTTCACCTATTGCATGTTATAATGGATTAATATTGTTGTTAATAAGTTGTTATAACTTATGTAGAAGTTTTGGAACTTGAATTGGAATAAAATGGATTAAGGAACGAGTTATCGGGTTGTAGTTGTTGTGGCCGAGAAACTGCCCAAAATTGTTAGATGTCGTTGTGTCGTTTAGTGTACTGTTTTGAGGTATTAAATGCTGGAAATTTAGTTGTTGTTATGCATGTTTAAGTGTAGTAGTTGCTAATGAAAGTCCTAAGGGAATAAGGGTGTGGAAAGGCGTTAAAAGGCCTCACATTTTACCCTCGTTATGGTTGGATTGCGGACTGTTTTTATGGGCTGATTTGTGGACTGTTTTGTATAACTGTGGGGCAGAATTTTACACGTCCAGTTTGGCGTGTAATCCCTTTTGGCTAACTGTTGGTTGTGCCTTAAATGTGGCTTGTTGGTTGATGAATACGGGCCTTGGAAAAGGTGGAAAAGTACGTAGAAACAAAGGAAGTGCTGCCCAATTTTCCGTAGAATTAGAGGGCCATTATTTGGTATAAGTCCTACACTTGATAGCTTGTAGTTGATAGAAGTGCTATTGTCATTTTAGGTTGAAGTACTACGTATAGCATATTCTACTTAAAGGATGGAATAGCTATCAAAGTTAAGGTACTTTGGAGCATTTTGCTACTTGTCGATAATCGTCGCGAGGTATGTGAACCTCTTCCTTCTTTTGGCATGATTCTATGTATGAAATATACATGTGGTGTTATTTCATGATCCCTTCTACTCTTAGAAGTTAAGAGGTATGTATGTTGATTTACTTTATGTAAAAGCTACGTCTAAGTTATCCTAAGTTCTTACCAAGTCTTATGGGGGATGTTGGTAAGAGTCGTTAGGAAGTATTTGGAGTCGAGTTGACTTTGCTAAGTTACTGCACGAATAAGAATAAGTATCGAACAAGCCGTTGCAGCGTTAATAAAAGAAAATGTATCGACAATCAATTAAATTAAAATGAGTAGAATTCTCCATCTGCATAGAAGCTAAGATAAGACAAAATTGTATTACATTTTCTAGATCATGGCTGCTTTAATAAGATCGTTATAAACAAGTATAACCTAGTCACAACGCACAAAAGTATATGTTACTTAATTTAAAGAGTTTACGTTATGAATTTTTAAGACTATGAACCTTAAATTATTAAAAGGTTAAGAGACTTTATTTTTCAAGTTATGGGACTTGATTCTTAAAGGAAGGAATGACTTGATTTAAAAGTATAGAATACTTGATTTGGAAAGTATTGATTTCTTGATATTCTAAAGATAAGAGACTTGATTTCTAAAGTTAAGAAACTTGATTTCTTAAAAGTTAAGAGACTTGAAGTATTTTTTTTGAAAGTTATGTAACTTGAGTTTTTAAAAGAAGAAGTTTATGGATTTAAGAAGAGAAGGAGTTTTATGATTCTTTTTAAGTATGTATGTACGTAGTACTTTTGGGTTTAATTTTCCCTAATGTAAAAAGAAATAAAAGTGCCTTAAGTTCTCTAAAGTGAAGGGTTGTTATAATAGCTTTATGGAGAGTTGTTATAACGACTAAAGAAGAATTGAAAAGATGATTTAAAATGTTATGTAAAGAGACATTATCGCGTCCCAGGAATGGGCCGGGCAGTATACCTTTATGGGCAGACTATATGACATTATCGCGTCCCAGGAATGGGTCGGGCAGTATACCTTTATGGGCAGACTATATGACATTATCGCGTCGAGAATGGGCGGCAGTATACCTTTATGGAAGACTATATGACATTATCGCGTCCCCGTGAATGGGGCAAAGATACCTTTATGGGCGGACTATATGACATTATCGCGCCGAGAATGGGCGGGCAGATACCTTTATGGGCAGACTATATGACATTATCGCGTCGAGAATGGGCGGCAGTATACCTTTATGGAAAGATTATATGACATTATCGCGTCCCAGGAATGGGTCGGACAATATACCTTTATGGGCAGACTATATGACATTATCGCGTTCCAGGAATGGGCCGGACAGTATACCTTTATGGGAAGACTATATGACATTATCGCGTCCCAGGAATGGGCCGGGAAGTATACCTTTATGGGTAGACTATATGACAGTATCGCGTCCCAGGAATGGGCCGGGCAGTATACCTTTATGGGCAGACTATATGACCTTATCGCGTTCCAGAATGGGCCGGGCAGTATATTTTCGTGGGAAGACTTTTGTATGACTTCGCCGTTGTCACGCCCCGTTCCCGGGCTCGTGACTGGTGCCTTACCCGGTCACCCAAGTAGACATACATCAGAGTAACCAGCGGAATATAAACTTGCAAACATGAAACAGTGTAAAACAAGAACAGTCTATCCAAAGAAAAGTTGCCTTTCGACATGTATATAAATACCCAAAAGTGAACAGTTACATCCCAACTTAACAACAGGACTACAGACCTCTAAGAAGGTGTAAACACTATGACGTGACAGGGCCCCGTCATACCCCTGAATGTACAAAACATCTACAACACCAGGGAGAACCATACCAAAACTCGAGCCTCCGGAGAAATGGAGCTCCTGACACCAGAGTAAAGATCCTAAGAATGAGGATCCACCACCTGTTTTCCCTTACATGCGGCATGAACGCAGCCCCCCGAAGGAGGTCAGTACAACAGGTATCAAGTATGTGAAACTGTAAAGTACTGATATATATAATTATAACATTTAAAAACCAATTCACAAATATGTACGAAACAACCAAGTTAACCGCATAGTGCGCATCACAAACAAGAGCAAAAATAGATATAATGTAACTGGTCTTTTCTAGGCCGCTAATGATCGAAGCAATCCAATCGCCCATAGTATCATTATGCGTGCCTAATCGTGGAACTCCCGCAGTCCGCATAGGCCACCTAGGCCCGCATGAGGTATTCCTCGCATCGAGGGTAGCTAATCCTCGGCATCGTCCTGGACTCGCGATCGCGTGGCGCATGCATCGCGTGAGGTATTCTCGCGTCGGCGTAATACACCGAGTGATCATCCCGGAACTCCGCAGCTCGCATAGGTCCCCGGACCGCGAGGTATTCCGCGCATCGGGGCGCTAACCAGCATCATAACAAGTCAGGAGGGTGAGTGATATAATACTAACACAACAACTTATCGTTAAACAACATAAGCACAACAAGAGTAACCTCCTTACACAAGAGTCACAAGATACTAACATACGTAGCATCATAACATGTCTATCAAACCAACTTACCATACCTTCAAACATCACTTCAAGCATTTGATAAAAAAATAATTAAACCGTTTTTCTTATCTTTCTTAAGTCGTTATAGCTAACTTCCCATAAAGCTAGTATAACACTTAAACTTTTTATGAAAACCAAGTATTACTTTTCTTCCAAAAATGATTCATAACTCTTTTGAAATATTCAAGATTCTTATTAATTAGAACTCAAGTCCAAAGTCAAAGTAAAGCCAAATTTAGTTTAACACACGTACGTCTACCGTACTATAGATATTTCACAAATATCATGCTCAAAGAGATAGGAAGAATCACATACCTCCTCGGCTAAATCCACTTGCCAAGTCGGATATGTCGCGCGCAGAGTGTCAACCTATAATAGTCAAAACACGCCTATCAACTTCTAGTTTTACGTGGGATTCTTCTAAGTAAGATTTCTCTTAGTCTACGAAAAATTGGGCAGCACCTCCCCCGTTTCTACTCCATTCTCCACCTTTTTCAAGGCCCGATAATAGTAACCAACATGCCATAAATAAGGCGCAATAATTCCGAAATTTAAAGAAGGGGATCACACGCCCAAACGGAACGCGATTAACAATCTCTCCTTAATAACAACAATAAGTAAAGAAGGGGATAACACGCCCAAACGGAACGCGATTAACAATCTCTCCTTAACAACAATAAGTAAAGAAGGGGATAACACGCCCAAACGGAACGCGATTAACAATCTCTCCTTAACAACAACAATAATTAAAGAAGGGGATCACACGCCCAAACGGAACGCGATTAACAATCTTCCCCTTAACAACAATGTAAATACGGTCCAAAGTAAATACAGTCCAAAGTAAATACGGTCCAAAGTAAATACAGTCCTTAAGTTGGGGTCCTTGGCCAACTTTTACAATTTTACTTATCCAATTACTTCATTAGTCCTTCAACTTATATTCCAATCTTTATATAAGTTATAGTTTCTTTGTTGTTAACTTCTTAGTAAGTAATGGATACATTTTTACCATTTTAATGGCTAATATGCCAATTCTCCTTTTAACATCTTAACAAGATCCAAATCTTTCTTTATGTCTCATACTTCATAATATACTTCCAATATATGTATAATATCCAATATACATAATAATCAACTTCACAAAGAGGTTAAGGTTCATTACCTCAATTTAGCCCAAAAGTATCCAAGAACTTAAAGTCGATCCTAAGCAAGTTTTAGCTCCAAATCTTTGTGTTCCAAACCACCACAAGTCACCCTTAGAAGTTCCTAACCAACTTCTATTCAAGAATTAACTCCAAAAGTGAAGAACACTAAGGTTCCAATTATGCATGCTCTCGGCTTTGGGGTAATTTTGAGGTTATGGGTGTGAAATCTTGTCTAACTCTTGGTTAATAATCTTTCTAATACATTAAGGAAGAACACTTATAAGTTTAAGAATTTTTGGACAACATTTGCTCAAGAAAAGGGGGGTTTGGACGAGAACTAGCTAGGAGGGAGAGAAAATATTTTCAAGTCTTGAAATGTTCTAAGTGTGGAAGATTTTCATCAACTAGAGGTGTTTATATAGTACAACAAAGGGTTAGGATGAAAACATGTGTATGGTGTAGATTGTTTGTGTAGGTTCCTTTCTCCACTTGTCCGACAAATGCCATGCAAGACTTTGACCATTTGACTTGCCCACTAACTAGCCAAAACCGTGTACTACCATGCAAAATGCCATGCAAGACTTTTGGCCACTTGTCTTGCCCACTAGTCTTGAAAAAATCGTCCAACATGGCTCTTGGGATGACACATGTCTCCCTCCTATTGGTCCAAAATATTTATCTCTCGGAAAAATTTCATAATTGTATAAAATATTGAAAACGTAAAATAATTTCCTTCACAAGGTTCGGAATATTTTCCGTCGGAAAACAATTCTTTCATCCTTAACCTAATTAGGGCTTAAACATTCGTACATACATCCTCTCATACATACTCTGGAACTACGGGGTATAACAGCCGTGTCCCGCAAATGGGTCGGGTTACGTTATCACGTATGAGTAATCAAAGTAAGCTCCCAAATAAGAAGTCCCTCCATAAAGGGCCGAATTATGTTATGTAAGATATGTAAGTTATGTGGAAAAACTTGATCGAATTCTTAAGTATGTATGTAAGAATATTGTCACGACCCGAACCCGGGCCCGTGACTGGTGCCTTACCCGGGCACCCAAGTAGACATACATCAGAGTAACCAGCGGAATATAAAACAAGACATGAAACAATATGAAGTGAGAAACAATTTATCTGACAAAAGTTGCCTTTCAGCATATATATAAAAAAACTTGAACAGTTACATCCCTTTTTACAAACCACCTTACAAAGATTACTCTGACCTCTAAGAATGTTATAACAACAATGGCAGGACAGGGCCCCGCCATACCCCTGAATGTAAGTACCTACAACGACAGGGGACTATACCAAAGATAATCCTCCGGAGACACGGAGCTTCCCAAAACGCTGAACTGTGACCCTATGAGCGAGGATCAACAACTGGTGTACTTACCGCGACATGAACGCAGCCTCAAGGAGGTCAAGATAACAGTACCAAGTATGTGGCAAAAATCGCAAATGAAATCATAATAGTCTATATAACACAGAAGACATATATGATAACTAATTTTCGATACACAATATGTAAACAGTCATGTCAAGTCAGGGACTCACGCCCTTAAAGTCATCCTTCAAATATAACCATGGGTCTCATGCCCACAATATCAATCATGCCCGTGAAATTCCTTCCTGCTGTGATCCATGATATAAAAGCACTAAGGAATACATGAACACCAGTCCCACTGTGTCATAATAAACCGCATCGGGAGTAAGTGCGAAGGCATAGCCGACTAAAACCCACGCACCAAAAATGCCATAAAAGCGTATCACGAGGTCTTTCTGCATCGCGCCACATGATCGGCCGCCGCCCTCGTGATCAATGTGCGCGTCTAATCTCGAGCTTACCGTGACTCGCGATAGCCACCCTAGGCGCGTGAGGTATTCTCGCGTCGAGGGTAGCTACTCGCCGGCATCGCCCCGACTCGCGAGTCCGCATTGGCCACATAGACCGCATGAGGTATCCTCGCACTAACACCGGAACTCGTAGCTCGCGCATAGGTCCCCTGGACCCGCATAGGCATCCTCGTGACGGGCGACAACCCCTGTATAACATGTAAAGAGGTCGGTGGTACAATACTAACATAACGGCTTATCGTTAAATAACATAAGCACAACAAGTGGAAACCCTTTACACAAACATCACAAGACACTAACACACGTAGCATCCTAACATGTTTACTTATCAAACCAACAAGAAAGTATTACAAGGCTATCACAAACCAACATAGTCAAGTTATTCACACAAGGTACTTTCTATTTTATGTCAACAAGTTCGGGTTTTTATCCCCAAAGTACTTCATACATTAACTCTTTAAAAAAGATCTGTTTCTTTCACAAGAGTCACACGATACCCGTAGTATCAAAAATAGAGTGACTATCTTTTTAAGTAAACCAAAAAAATTTCCCTATGTTCTTTTTGAACCAACTTAAGACAAAAGCATGCCTTCCTTTTTAAACGAAAACACTTCAATTTCTCAAGTCTTTGCCTTTTATAAATCAAGTCCTTACTTTGAAATTTTAAGAAAATCAAAACTTGTTTATTAATGATCTTATTAAAGCAGCCATGATCTAGGAAATGTAATACAATTTTGTCTTATCTTAGCTTCATGCAGGATGGAGGTTTCTCTGGTTTTAATAATACTTAATTAGTCAATACATTTTCCTTTATTAGCTATGATGGTTTGTTCGATACTTATTCTCATTTCCGAAATCAATACAAGGCTTTCATAAGCAATTAAGTAAACCGTTCTTTTTATCTCTCTTAAGTTATTATACCTAACTTCCCATAAAGCTAGTATAACTCTTAAGCTTTTAAAACCAAGTATTACTCTTCTTTCAAAAACGATTCTTAATTCTTTTGAAATACTTCAAGATTCTTATTATTTAAAACTCAAGTCAAAGACATCGAAGTAAAACCACGTTCAGTTAACACACGTACGTCTACCGTACTATATATATTCTTTTAAAATATCATGCTCAAGAGGATAGGAAGAATCACATACCTCCTCGGCGAAGTCCACCTGCCAAGTCGAATATGTCGCGCGCAGAGTATCAACCTATAATAGTCAAATACGTCTATCAACGTCTAGACTACTCTGTAGAATATTCTAAGCAGTAGGTTCTTAATTCTACGGAAAATTGGGCAGCACTTCCCTACCCGCCAAACTACACAAGTCTACTGTAAATACAGTCCTATGTAAGTACAGTTCAATCCTCTTCTTTAATATCCTTCAATGTAATTACAGTTCAATTCTCTTCTTTAATATCCTTTTATAAATCTTATACTCATTTCTATACTACTACAGTATGTAATTTCCAATTACAATAGAAGGACAAGATATTTACCTCGATAAGCCCAAAATTATCCAAGATTAAAGTCGATCCTGAACAAGGTTTAGCTCCTATTCTGTACGCTCCAATTCTTGTCCTCACAACTCTCGGCCAAGGTGAGGATTTAGGGGCTAGTGTCACGACCCGAAACTGGGCCCGTGACTGGTGCCTTACCCCGGGCACCCTAGTGACACAACATCAGAGTAATCAGCGGAACATAAAACAACAACATGAGATAACAGAAATATAAAACAATAATCAGAAAACTTGCCTTTTCGGCATATATATAACCATCAACTCTTTTACAAATGAGCGCCTTAATCCTTTTACCAACCCCGCCACGGTACTACGGACCTTAAGAATGATACGACCACAATGGCGGGGCGGGGCCCGCCAAACCCACGAATGTAAACACTTACTACGGCGGACTATACCATGATAAGCCTCGGAGAAACGGAGCTTCCAAACAAATGACTGTGACCACGAGCTAGGATCAACGATGTACCTCAACTGCGGCATGAACGCAGCCAGGAGAGGTCGACAACATGTACCAAGTATGTGAAAGCGTAAAAAAATATCATGGCGAAATCATAGTAGTCTATATAAAGCAGGAGACGTATGATAACCAAACTACGATTCACAACAACTAAGCGATATGTCGTCGTGGACTCACGCCTCAAAGTCATCACAATAAGACCGTGCGGGGTAAGTCTGAAGGCATAGCCGACTACTAAGACCCCGGCACCACAAATGCCACAAATCGTATCACGAGGTCTCTCTGCCGCACCACGAGATCGAAGCCGCCACCGCGCAGATATCGATGTCGCGCGTCTATTCTGGAACTTCGCAGCTCCGCATAGGTCACACTGCACCGCATAAGGTATTCCTCGAATCCGGTCTGAACCACCGAGGTATACCGCGTCGGCGACTAACCACCGATCCGTCCCGGACTTCGCGGCCGCGTAGCCCTCGAGGACGCGTAGTCCCTCGAGAGACCGCGTAGGAATCCCGCGTCGTGCTAAACACGGAATGATCGGTCAATCCGGAGCATACCGCGGCTCGCGTAGTCTCAAGGACCGCGTAAGCCGTATAGACCGCATCGGGTGGCAAGCCCTCGGTATACGATCGAGGGTAGGTGATATAATAACGATCTGATGGACTTACCTTTAACAATGTAAGCACAAAGAATGACCCCCTTACATAACAATCACAAGATACTAACACAAGTAGCATCCTAACATGTTTACTTATCAAATCAACAAGAAAGTATTACAAGGCTATCACAAACCAATTCAATCAAGTTGTTCACACAAGGTACTTTCTACTAACAAGTTCGAGTATCTAACCCCAACGTACGTCATACATTAAATCTTTAAAAGATCCGTTCCTATCACATAAGTCACACAATACCCGTAGTATAAAATAGAGTGGTATGTCTTTTAAATAAACCAAACACTTACCTTTGTAAAATCAAGTAACAACATTATTTTCCAAACGTTCGAGTTTGCCTAATTTCAAATGTTCCAGTTTCTTATTTTAAAAAGGTTTCGTAATTCATAGTCTTATTCATTCAAGAATATAATCCTTTTTATTAACCACTTTGAGAAACATAAGCCTTACATGTAAGTAGGTTATTCTTATTTATAACAATCTTATTACAGCAGCCATGATCTAGGAAATATCATTTTGTCTCATCTTAGCTTATGCGGATGGAAGTTTCTCTGGTTTTAATAATACTTAATTATTCAAAACATTTCCTTTTATTAACGTTGCAGTTGGTTTGTCGATACATTCGATTTCCGAAATCAGTAAAGCATTCTTAAGCCGTTATACCTAACTTCCCATAAAGCTAGTATAACTCTTAAGTTTTCAAACACCAAGTATTACTTCTCCTTTCAAAATGATTCAAAAATCTTTTGAAATACTTCCAGTTCTTTCTTAACATATAACAAGCCAGTTATAGTTCAAATCAGTTACCTTTTAAAAACCACATGTATTTTCTTACTAACATAAAGCTGTTATAACCAACTTCCCATAAAGCCGTTATAACACTTTATGTTTTAAACCACTCAAACACATTTAGCACGTACGTCACCGTACTACATAGTTCACACATATCATGCTAGAAGAGATAGGAAGAGGTTCACATACCTCGCGGCAGTATCGACTAATAGCAAAACGCTCCAAACGATCGGCTACTCCTTAAGTCAAGTGGATCATTCCACACGTAGCATTTCAACCTATAAGGCCACAAGCGCTTATTAACATCGTAGAACATTCTCGAGAAAATTCGATGACACCTCCCATGGCAGCGTAAATCTCCTCTCTATCGGTAGCTATCAAGCCAACCGGGGTTATACATCTAATCGAGCGGTACAATTCTACTCACAAGATTACTACACAAGTCTCATCATGTCTGATCCTATGTAAAAGCAGTTGATTCTTGAGCTTAAGTCCAAGGACATTGCCACAAGCTATGTTGATTATATATATAGTATACTTTAACTATATTTTCCTACAACATGTAATATCCAATTACAATAGGGGACAAGATATTTACCTCGCTAAGCCCATAATTATCCAAATATAAAGTCGATCCAGGGCAATCGTTTAGCTCGACTCAGCGCTCCAACTGCTCTAAACCACCCTTAGAAGTTCTAACCAACTTCTTCACAATACTCAACTGACTATGGAGATTTTCCTAGGGTTTGGTTTTGTGGTGGGAAGTATAATAGTATTTTCGGGCTTTTAGTATAGGTATAACCTTAGAATACAACAAGGTATCTGGCTAAGGTAATTTGGGCATTATAACAATACTTTTGAGAGTATTTCTACCAAGAGGGGTATTATATGAAAACAAACTAGGCAGGGGTACCCTAGGCCACACCACAAAGGAGGGGTGGCTACCCGCCTACCCCACTAGGGGAACTCTCGGCCAGGGCCTCACGAAAGGGAGGAAGGCTCTCAAGACTTAGGCATTTTGGATGAAGAAGTTCATCAAAGGAGAGGGTATTTATAGCACAAGCCAAGGCCAACCAATGGCCAGATCTAGCCAAGTGCCTAGCAAGTGTAGGGCGAGATTCACCCATGTGTCTGCCAACTTGCACACAAAATATCTACCAAAATATCTCCCACTTTGCACCCTTTTCGTCCAGCACCGCCCACCTTACCCACGATGAGAGGGTGCAGTGCCCTCTCGTTGGTCCAAAATGTTAGTCTCTCGGAAAAATCCGCAAAAAATACTAAATGACATAGCGGAAATTCCCTACGAAAGTGTGAAAGCGTTTAGTCGAAACGACTCTAACAGGGTGTTGTGCACAAACATAATTCGACCCAAAGGTGCCACGTGGGGTGACACGTGTCGCCCGATTAAATCAAAATATTTCGTCTTGAAAATATCTATAACGACCAAAATCTCAAAATCAAAGCGGGCCCCACAAAGCCAGTAAATTTCTCCGTGGGCCCACGTGACCATTTCAGAAAATAAAATTCCAATATTCTAATATAATCAAAGAAGTCCAAAACCAAATATGGGAATCCATTCCCATTAACGAACCTTTTTCCTTCACAGCGGAAACTTTTAGTGGAAAATTCACTCTTTCTTCCTTTCCGATCTTTACAGCCGTATTCTCAAATGCGTCCTCGCATACATACCACGGAACTACGGTATAACATTCTTCCCCTTAGAAACATTCGTCGAATGTTCCTTCTAAGTCTCAAAGCGAACGCGTGCAAGATAGTCTTCACTACTATACTTACGAAACAATCCCGCCACGGTGGCCATGGAAACACTGCGCAAAACTTACATCTAAGTCCACGAGAAACACCTCTACATCACCACAAATAATACTACTTTTGTCACTTTGTCGCGAGCCTTGCTCGACGACCCAACAAATGGTGCCGGGCTGCGTGCGATCAATCGCCGTTGTACACTCGGATTCTTATCACATTTACGATCTCGCTTTAGTATCCAAACTTCGGGGTTACTATCTCTAACGTGGTCATCATTAGCGGGAACATTCGGATGGATCTTCGATACTTTCCGAACATAACAATCTGAAAGATCGGACGCCCTGCCTCCTAAGTCGGACGGCAAAGCTAACATATAGCAACCTGGCCTATTCTTCACATGAACTCAAAGGGCCCCAAGTAACTCGGGCTAAGTTCCTTTGTTTCCAAAACTCGTCACACCCTAACAGGGTGGTACTTTCAAGAAGACCGACCGTCGGCACTGAACTCTAAGCGTCGTCGCCGATTACGCCACGATTTCTACGAGTGCGGAACTTCTACAGACAAGCTGCGACTATCGCGATCTGTTTGGAACAAGCTGAACCAACTATCGAACCACCGCTAACATCGAACCAATCGGCCAGGCTTGCATTTCTGCCCCTAGGCGTCACAAGTCGACATCCGAACATTGAAATGGTAGCTTAAACACTCCTGACCGGAACAACGATCCTCGCGGCTACCCACGAAATCAAAACACCGGCCGAGGCGAACGCGTCTGAGACTCACTGAGTTCTAGCTCACTGGTACAAACTCGAGAAGAAAGCGGTAGTACCACTGGCTCCATTGCCGTCATAAGGTGAAGGTAGGCACCGTGCAACCTCACAACCTTTTGGATAACATCAACAACGCCAGAGGAACGACACGGCGAAGAACACGATAGGTGCCCCATCGGCCCGACCACCGGTCGACGCATCCACGAACTTGCTGGCTAACTAAACATGGGCCTAACACCCTCGCGACCCTAACACAAAGAGGACCACCACAAACTGACCCCACCACCAAACCTACCGCGGGTTGACGCGTAGCCTCAACCCGGCAAGCGCAAAATACCATCTCCCGAAGAAACAGTCTTACTAAACATGTTACGAAAACCTAGCGGTCTTCTTAGCTCAACTACCCTCTTTCATTTCATACTACTTGGGACTTATCCCAAAACCACTCACGTGCACTATGCACTCCTATAAGGGTCAAACATAAACATACGTCTGCAGAGATGGCCTTACCTCTAAGGTCTTTGCGTATAAAGCTCTAAGGCTCACACTTTCTCTATCCTCCAAAATCTTAGGTTAACCCACCATGATTTCTAATCACAACTAACACACCGCTATCGAACATAGCACTCAAGGTATACTCACCTTGAAAGTTACAGAAGGACCTGCTGCTCGGCCTCTTACCTCGTCGCGGTTAACCCGTCGATCTCTACGTTTCGACTGCTGCGCATAAGCCCGCATACGGCCATGCTCAAGCCTAATCGAAGAATTACTCTTGCACAACCCTCTTTTAGATAGTCCTCAAGACTCGCGGACATCGGTATACTCTGCGGTAGCCAAATCTATAGCTAATGTGAGGTTGTCCTCGGCAATCTATATTCTCTGTTCGATCGTGGGCGAAGGTTCACATATCATGGCGCGATGAAACCGCCGTCGCCATGCTTAAACTCTCTTTGGGGCTAGTGGCGTCGCGAAACCCCGAATGAAGCACTACCCTAGGTAATGATTTGGCTGTGCCCTCGCCACCTCTCGAACTCTACTCGCGGCTCGCCTGCGCGCCTCACGGGCGGGTTGCCTGCGCGAGGCATAACGATAAGGAAATAATTTCGTCGGAGGGTCCAACTTACAACACGGCTCTAAGGCACGATCTCGAGTGAGAAGAATAGAAACCAATCCTAAATATCCTATAGCCTCACGATTATTGGTGTGGTGCACACCGATAATCAAGACTCTTGAATCTGATGCGTAGACACTTTCAGGATTAATCGCTCGATACCACTTTTGTCACGACCGGCGGGCGTGTTGGTGCCTTACCGGGCACCACTAGTGACACAACATCAGTAATCGGCGGAACATAAAACAACAACATGAGATAACGAAATATAAAACAATAATGCTGAAAACTTGCCTTTCGGCATATATATAACCATCAACTCTTTTACAAATGAACGACTTAATCCTTTTTACCAACCACCTTGCCAGCGATACTGGACCTCTAAGAATGATACGACGCGATGGCGGGGCGGGGCCGCCAAACCACGAATGTAAACACTTACTGACGGGGACTATACGTGATAAGCCTCGAAGCGGAGCTTCCCAACAATGACTGTGACCACGAGCTAGGATCAACGGCGATGTACCTCGACTGCGGCATGAGCGGCCCGAAGTCGATGGCAACATGTACCAAGTATGTGAAGCGTAAAGTATCATGGCGAAATCATAGTAGTCTATATAAGCGGGAGCGTGTATGATAACGAACTACGATTCCAACAACTAGCGATCATGTCAAGTCGAGGACTCACGCCTCAAAGTCATCGCAATAAGACCGTGCGGGGTAAAATGCGAAGGCATAGCCGACTACTAAGACCCCGATACCACAAATGCCTGAAGCGTATCACGAGGTCTCTGCATCGCACCACGGGATCGGCGGCCACCGGCGCGGTATCAATGTCGCGTCTATTCTGGAACTCGCGACTCGCGTAGGTCACACACGGACCGCGTAAGGTATTCCTCGAATCCACGGTCCTAGACCACACGAGGTATACCCGCGTCGGCGGCTAACCTCTGGTATCCGTCCCGGACTTCGCGGCCCGCGTAGCCCCTCGAGGACCGCATAGTCCCTCGAGACCGCGCATAGGGAATCCCGCATCGGGCTAAACACCGGAATGATCGGTCGATCACGGAGCATACCGCGGCTCGCGTAGTCTCAAGGACGCGTAGTAGTATAGACGCGTCAAGGGTGGCAAGCCACCGGTATACGATCGAGGGTAGGTGATATAATAACGATCTGATGGACTTACCTTTTAACAATGTAAGCACAGAGAATGACCCTTACATAACAATCACAAGATACTAACACAAGTAGCATCCTAACGTGTTTACTTATCAAATCAACAAGAAAGTATTACAAGGCTATCACAAACCAATTCAATCAAGTTGTTCACACAGGTACTTTCTACTAACAAGTTCGAGTATCTAACCCCAACGTCGTCATACATTAAATCTTTAAAAGATCCGTTCTATCACATAAGTCACACAATACGTAGTATAAAATAGAGTATTTGTCTTTTTAAATAAAACACTTACCTTTGTAAAATCAAGTAACAACATTATTTTCCAAGCGTTCGAGTTTGCCTAATTTCAAATGTTCGTTCTTATTTTAAAAAGGTTTCGTAATTCATAGTCTTATTCATTCAAGAATATAATCCTTTTTATTAACCACTTTGAGAAACATAAGCCTTACATGTAAGTAGGTTATTCTTATTTATAACAATCTTATTACAATGACCATGATCTAGAAATATCATTTTGTCTCATCTTAGCTTCTATGCGGATGGAAGTTTCTCTGGTTTTAATAATACTTAATTATTCAAAACATTTCCTTTTATTAACGCCGCAGTGGTTTGTCGATACACATTCGATTTCGAAATCGGTAAAAGCATTCTTAAGCCGTTATACACAACTTCCCATAAAGCTAGTATAACTCTTAAGTTTTCAAACACCAAGTATTACTTCTCCTTTCAAAATGATTCAAAAATCTTTTGAAATACTTCCAGTTCTTTCTTAACATATAACAAGCCAGTTATAGTTCAAATCAGTTACCTTTTAAAAACCACATGTATTTTCTTACTAACATAAAGTTTGTTATAACCAACTTCCCATAAAGCGTTATAACACTTTATGTTTTAAACCACTCAAACACATTTAGCACGTATGCGTCTGTACTACATAGTTCCACATATCATGCTAGAAGAGATAGGAAGAGGTTCACATACCTCGCGACGAGTATCGACTAATAGCAAGCGCTCCAACGATCGGCTACTCCTTAAGTCAAGTGGATCATTCCACACGTAGCATTTCAACCTATAAGGCCACGCGCTTATTAACATCGTAGAACATTCTACGAAAATTCGACGACCTCCCACAAACAGCGTAAATCTCCTCTCTATCGGGCGGCTATCAAGCCAACCGGGGGTTATACATCTAATCCGAGCAGGTACAATTCTACTCCAGTCTTACTACACAAGTCTCGTAATGTCTGATCTATGTAAAAAGCAGTTCGATTCTTGAGCTTAAGTCGAGGACATTGCCACAAGCTATGTTGATTATATATATATAGTATACTTTAACTATATTTTCCTACAACATGTAATATCCAATTACAATAGGGGACAAGATATTTACCTCGCTAAGCCCATAATTATCCAAATATAAAGTCGATCTGGGCAATCGTTTAGCTCGACTCAGGCGCTCAACGCTCTAAACCACCCTTAGAAGTTCTAACCAACTTCTTCACAATACTCAACTGACTATGGAGATTTTCCTAGGGTTTCGGTTTTGTGGTAGGAAGTATAATAGTATTTTACGGGCTTTTCGTATAGGTATAACCTTAGAATACAACAAGGTATCTGACTAAGGTAATTTGGGCATTATAACAATACTTTTGAGAGTATTTCTACAGAGGGGTATTATATGAAAACAAACTAGGCTAGGGGTACCCACGGCCACACCACAAAGGAGGGTGGCTACCCTCGGCCTACTACCCACTGGGGAACTCTGCCGGCCAAGGGCCTGAAAGGGAGGAAGGCTCTCAAGACTTAGGCATTTTGGATGAAGAAGTTCATCAAAGGAGAGGGTATTTATAGCACAAGCCAAGGCCAACCAATGGCGAGATCTAGCCAAGTGCCTAGCAAGTGTAGGGCCAAGATTCACCCGTGTGTCCTAGCCAACTTGCACACAAAATATCTACGAAAATATCTCCCACTTGCCACCCCTTTCGTCCAAGCAGCCACCACCGCTGATGAGAGGGTGCCAGTGCGCCCTCGTTGGTCCAAAATGTTAGTCTCTCGGAAAAATCCGCAAAAATACTAAATGACATAGCGGAAATTCCCTACGAAGGCGTGAAAGCGTTTAGTAAACGACTCTAGCAGGGTGTTGTGCACAAACATAATTCGGCCCAAAAGGTGCCACGTGGGGGTGACACGTGTCGCCCCGATTAAATCCAAAATATTTCGTCTTGAAAATATCTATAACCAAAATCTCAAAATCAAAGCGGGCCCAAAAGTAGAATTTCTCCGTGGGCCCCACGTGACCATTCAGAAAATAAAATTCCAATATTCTAATATAATCAAAGAAGTCCAAAAACCAAATATGGAATACAATTCCCATTAACGAACCGTTTTCCTTCACAAAAACCGGAAACTTTTCCGTGGAAAATTCACCTCTTTCTTCCTTTCCAATCTTTCTGTCGTATTCTCGTACGTACGTCCTCGCATACATACCCTGGAACTACGGGGTATAACAGCTAGGGTGTGAAGTCTTTTCTAACCTTTGGTTAATAATCTTCCTAATACACTAAGGAAGAACACTTAAGAGTTTAGGAATTTTTGGAGAAAGTTTGGTTAAGGAGAGAGTCTGACGAAAACTATCAAGAGAGGGGTTTGGTGAGAGCTTCAACTAAAGGGGAGGATTTTAAGACTTGGAATTTTTGTGGATGAAGAAGTCTTGCACAAGAGGGGTATTTATAGAACCACGAGGCAAGATTCAAACAAATGGAGGGTGTAGATTAGATAGCTTGTGTGAGTGGAGTCTTCCACCAAGTGTCCACCACAACCTTGGGACATATGTCCACCACAACAGTGGGACATAGGTCCCCCACAACAAAGAGCCATGTGGCCTTCCACTCGGCCCAAAAATACGTCCAGCCAGGCCTCCACGTGCCCCACCAAAAGCGTCCCCCTACTCCACTAACCCAAAGAATTATCTTGCAAGACTTTGACCATTTGACCTTGTCCACTTGGCCATACAAATCGTCCATCATGGGCCTAAGTGGGGTGACACATGTCGCCCTCATATTGGTCCAAAATATTTCATCTCTCGGAAAAATTCGTAATTGGTTAAAATATTAAAAACGTAGAATTTCCTTCACAAGATTCGGAATCTTTTCCGTCGAAAGTTCACAATTTCATCCTTAACCTAATTAGGGCTTGTACAAGCGTCGTCGCCCTCACATACATACTTGGAAAAAAGCGATTGTCACGACCGATCCCGAGCGTGGCGGTGCCTTACCGGGCACCCTAGTGATACAACATCGAGAAAATCAATGGAAATAAAAACTTAAACATGAAACAAGAGATATGATAATAAAGCAGGCCAACCAAAACGGTTTCCTTCTTGCATATATCTGAGAAATTGAGCGATTCATCCTTTACAACCCCGCCCACAACAGTACTACTGCACCTGCAAGAATGTAACCACAACTATGACGGACGGGGCCCATACCACGAATGTACAAGAACCTACAACTCGGAAAGCATGCGAAAAGATAAGCCTCGGAGAAGCGGGCTTCCCAATCTGTTGGCGTGATCCTATGGCGAGGATCAACAACCGATGTACCTGCATGCGGCGTGACGCGGCCGAAGGAGGTCGATCTAACAGTACCAAGTATGTGGCGAAAATCTGTAAATGAAATCATAGTAGTCTATAAAAATAGGAGACATATATGATAACCAAACTACGATTACATAATATAGCGATCGCGTCAAGTCGAGGACTCGCGCCTCAAAGTCATCACTCAAATATAAATATGGGTCTCACGCCACCACATCATTCGTGCGTGGAATACCTTCCTCATGCCCGATGATCTATGATATAGCAACACCAAGGAGTACATGAACACGAGTCCCACTGTGTCATAACAACCGCGGGCAATCTGAAGGCTAACTACGGATACCAAAGCCGCGTCCTCAATCGGCGGGCAAGTCACGAAAGCCAACTACCGGATACCAAAGCCGTACCAATAAATCTACATAACCATACCAGCTGACCCGGGCAAGTCGAAAGCCAACTACGGATACCACTGCGCGCGTAGTGGCGGCGGAGCAATCACGAACTAACTACGGATACCAAGTCGGAATCACGAGACCGTCACAAAACTGAGCGGGGCAAATCACGAAGGCTAACTACGGATACCAAGCCGAATCAGCCACGACCTCGGGCAAGTCACGAGTCGACTACGGATACCAAGCCGAATCAGTAAAACCTCATGGAGAGCTAGTCCATGGAATAATAATCACAGAAGCGTACCCGTGGAATGCTCCGTCACTGCCGGTACGTCCAAGTAAGATCATAACAAATCAGTCGGCCCTCCATCGAGAGACGCGGTGGTATAGAAATACAATACTAGCACGACAAGGCTATCACACGCAAACATAGGCAAGTTTACCACTACTCAAGGTACTTTCATTTTATGCCAAAGTCCAGGTTTTAACCCCAAAGTACTACGTACGTTAAATTCTTTTTAAAAGATCCATTTCTTTTACAAAGGTCACCCGATGCCCGTATTATCAAAATAGAGTGACTAACATTTTAAGTAAACCAAAACAACTTCCATACTTTCCTTTTTAAACCAAATTAAGACAATACCATGCCTTCTTTTTAGACCAAAACACTTCTCCTTTTAAAGTCAAGTTACCATTTTAAAACTAATGATAAAACCCTTCTCTTGTTTCATAAAGTCGTTATAACTAACTTCCCATAAAGCTGTTATAACACTTTATGTTTTAAACCAAAAACTCTTCAATTCCTCAAGTCTCTTTTCTTTTAGAAATCAAGTTCCTTACTTTGGAAATTTAAGAAACTTTATGCTTGTTTATAATGATTCTTATTAAAGCAGCCATGATACAGAAACGTAATACAATTTTGTCTTATCTTAGCTTCTATGCGGATGGAGGTTTCTCTGAGTTTTAATAGTAATTAATTATTCAATAAATTTTCCTTTATTAACGCGGCGGTTTGTTCGATACTTATTCTCATTTAAAATCAATATAATATTATTCCTTTTAAGACCAGTACCCATTTCTCATAAGCGGTTTCACAATTGTTTAACACAAACCAAGTCCTTAATATTTCACATCAAGTCATTTATAAGTCAAGTCTCTTATCTTTTAAAACCACAAACCATTTCTTTACCTACATAAAGTTGTTATAGCAAACTTCCCATAAAGCCGTTATAACACTTTATGTTTTAAACCAACCAAATTCATTTAGCACGTATCGTCTACCGTACTACATAGTTCACAACAATCATGCTAGAAATGATAGGAAGAGGTTCACATACCTCGTGGCGGTTATCGACAATTAGCAAAACGCTCCAAGTACTATAACCTTGCTAGCCACTTTCCACCCTTCAGTAGAATACGCCACTCGTAGTACTTCAACCTATAATGGCCATAACGTCTATCAACTTCTAGACCTCTTCGTAGAATATTCTAAATACAAGATTCCTTATTCTCTGAGAAAATTCGTGATCTCCCCGTAACCACATAAATCTCCTCCTACTCGGGCGCTACCGTGCCAACAACTCGGGGATTACCGTCTAACCGGACGTGTTCAATACTACTTCACGGATATACTACACAAGTCTCGTAAATACGGTCAATGTAAATACAGTTCAATCCTTTTCAATATTCATTCTACATATAGTATACTCAACTATACATTACTACAATATGTAATATCCAATTACAATAGGGGGACAAAGATAATTACCTCGACAAGCCCAAAATATCCAAGATTATAAGTCGATCACGAGCAACGTTTAGCTCGGTTCCTTACGCTCCAACCCGCTCCAAGCAACCCTTAGAAGTTTCTAAACAACTTCTCTTAACACTTCAACTCCAAAAAGTGAAGAACACTAAGGCTTTGATTGTGGCAACTCTCGGCGAAGTACTTTTAGTGGCTAGGGTGTGAAATCTTTTCTAACTTTTGGTTAATAATCTTCCTAATACACTAAGGAAGAACACTTAAAACTTTAAGAATTTTTGGACAACGTTTGGTCAAGGGAGAGGGGTGTTTTGTGAAAACTACTACAAAGGGAGGGTATTTTTGCCTTGGAATTTCTCAAGTGTGGATGAAGAAGTCTTGCAACTTAAGGGGTATTTATAGGACATTCAGGGCTAGGATTGAAGCAAGTGTGTGGTCTAGATTGAGCCATGTGTGTGTGGGTCCCACTTATCTATCTACTACACAAATATCTTGCAAGACTTTTGACCAAATGTTTAAGCCTTTTTCATGCCAAAACGTTTTCAACATGTCCAACAATTTCATCCAACCTTGCCACCTAGGGGTGACACGTATCGCCTCCTATTAGTCCAAAATATTTCATCTTCAGAAAATATCCGTAATGCCAAAAATCCGAAAATAAAGTGGGCCCCACAAAAGTAAATTCTCAGTGGGCCCACGTGACCAATTCGGAAAGAGTAAAATTCCATAATTCTCAAATATTCCAAAAGTCAGAATAGAATCAGGAATCCAATTCCCATTAACGAACCTTTTTCCTTCACAAAACAGGAAACTTGTCAGTCGAAAAAATCACACCTTTCTTTCTTTCCAATATTACTGTCGTATTCTCGTACGTATGTCCTCACATACATACCCTGGAACTACGGGGTGTAACATACGGGGTGTAACATTCTTCCCCCCTTAGAAACATTCGTCCGAATGTTAGTCTAAGTCTCTAATCACACCAGCACCGGTAAAGTCTTCACTATTATACTTACGGAACCAATTATGCCACACCTGGCCATAATATAACACACGCGCAAATACTTAACTCCAAGTCCCCGAGGAATCACCTCTAATATCACAATAGCTCCCACCCAAGGTCTAAAAGATACTCCCTTCGCACCTTTACTTCACAAAAAAGATGATCACTTCTATTCTCCTAACTCAAGTTCAATCCTACCCTTACTCGTCGTACCCTCCTCGAACACTCGAACTCTTCTTAATAAACTTACCACATTTCTGTTATTGCTTCAGTTTCCAAAATCCCAGGGTTACTATCTCCAACTTGGTTATCATAAACTGGGAATATTCTGGATGGTTCTCCGATACTTTTCCGAACATAGCAACATGAAAGACCAGACATGCTGCCTCCTACGTCGGACGACAAAGCTAACTTATATGCAACCTGGCCTATTCTCCAAATGATCTAAAAAAGCTCAAAGTACCTTGGGCTAAGTTTCCCCTGCTTTCCAAATCTCGTCACGCCGCCAGGGGTGGTACATGAAAACCCACCGTCGGCACGAACTCCAAGTGTCGGCGCCCGATTATCCGCACGACTTACTGACTACGGTGTCAATAACCGCTCTGGATGAGCTTCACCTTATCCATCGCTCAACGTATCAAGTGCGGACCAACTATCACGAACCTTGCCAACGTCGAACGATCGGCCAAGACCTACACTTCCGCCATACGAGGCCATAAGGCACCCTCCGAAATCGAAATGGTAGCTAGTATAATACTCCTCAACAAGAGGCACATAATCCTTACGACTACCTCAAAACAAAAACAGGCAGGGTGAATGCAATCGAGACTCACTGAGTTCATAACCTCGCTGGTAAAACCTCCATAAAAGAAATAGCCGTAAGCCCAGGCTCAGTACTGTCATAAAGTAAAAGTAAGAACCGTGCGGTCTTACAACCTTCCGATATATAACATCTCGCGTAACCTGCTGCCGAGTAAGCGGTCCTAAGCGAAAGACAAGATGGGGTGACCTCATGGCTCGACCTCGTCGAGCGATCCACGAACTCGTCTGTTGGTTAACTAAACTTGGGCCTAACACCCTCGTGACCCTATCACAAAGCGGGACCACCAAAGATTTTCCTTACTTCAAACCGGGATGCGGGTTGACCCGCAATCTGGCCTCAACCCGACCCATTTATCGCGCCAAGCTCTTGTTTCCCGATCCGGAACAATCTCACCATCGAGTCATGAAAACCTAGTGGTCTTCTTAGCTCAACTACCCTCTTTCATTTCACACTACTCAGGGACTTATCACACACATATCTCACGTATACTATGCACTCAGATAAGGGTCAAACATAAAAATAGATCTTTTACTCGAGATGGCCTCGCCTCTAAGGTCTCGCGTATAATACTCTAAGGCTCACACTTTCCCTATCCCAATCTTACCCTTTTAACTAACCATGATATCTAATCATAATTAACACAATGCTATCTGAACATAACACTTAAGATATACTCATCTTATCACACATACTAATCTCTAGAGGGTTAAGGATATACACAGCAGCTCTTCTTCACTCCCTTTGTCATTCTAATCAATCTGCCGTTGAAGCATAGCTAGGAAGGTGATGAACTAGCCACCGATCACGAAGGTGAGTCTCTACATTCGCCACTTACGGTGGACAATTTCTCGCAAAATGGCCTGCGTAAGCATAACAAGTGTCAAAGAAGTCGACACTCACATGATGACACCTACCACAGGCCACAGGGTGGGGTGGCCTCTCAACTAACACCTGTCACGACCCGACCGGGCGCGGGTGCCCTACTGAGCACCTGTTCGGTATACGTCAGAGAATAGCAGCGGAACATACATGAAACTTATAAAATAAAATAACGAGAAATTAAACCACAGGCTAACCGATAAGGCTACCTTCCTGGACACATATACATATACATAACAACAGCAGTTACATCCTTTTATTTTTACAAACCGACCCACAACATGTGACTACAGGACCTCAGAATTACAAGCTGCATGGCGGGGGGCCCCGCCATACCCTGAATGTACATAAGTCTACCACATCGTGAAGCCGTAACAAAGATAAGCCTCCGGGTGAAGGAGCTTCTTTCCAAAAGCTGAGCAGAGATCCTAAAAGCAGGATCACCAACGTGTACCTATCACTGCGGGCATGAACGCGGCCCCGAAGGGTAAGTACAACAGTGCAGTATGGAGCGAAGCATGAGAAAAACTACCCCACTGACTTAGAGTTGGCGGCGGTGATTCACGCCTTGAAGATGCGGAGACATTATTTGTATGGAGTTCACGTGGACATTTACACCAAACCACAAGAGCCTCGGTATATCTTGACGGAGGAGGCTGAACTTGCGGCAGAGGGTGGTTAGAGATACTCGAGGATTATGATGTCGATATCTTATACCACGGGAAGGCGATGTAGTGGCGGATGCCTTTAGTCGTAGGTCGATGGGTAGTGCATCGGATGTTCGGCGGATAGGAGGAGCATAGTCCGCGATTACATCGGCTAGCGAGCCTGGAGTCGATTGATTGATTACGATGATAGCGGATGCGGGTTCGGGAGGTTGCGAGTCTTCCATCATCGAGGAGGTGAAGAAGCGTGATGAGGATCCGGTTATGACACGGTATCGTGATCTGACTCTTCGTGAGGAAGAGTCCTTTTGAGGTAGCACGATGGGGTGCTAAGGTTTGAGGCGGTTGTGTGTTCGGATATTGCAGGACTTGGCAATGGCTTTTAGGGAAGCCTGCGGCGCGGCGTTACTCTATCCGTCAAAGTCGACAAAGATGTACCCGCGACCTCGGATCTATGTATTGGTGGGGCGGCTGAAGAGGCGTTGCGAGTTTGTGGCTCGATGCAGAGTTGTCGGCAGTCAGGTAGAGCACGAGGCACAGTGGGTTGTTGCAGCTATAGAGATTCCGGCATGGAAGTGGGAGGTGATCAACATGGACCATTCTGAGATTACCTCGCTCGTATCACGACCGAACCGGGCGCGTGGTAGTGCCTTACGGACACCCAGTAGCCATACATCGAGTAATCGGAACATAAAACAAGACACGAAAATATTATGAAGTAATAAGCGATGTCTGAGAAAAACTTGCCTTTCGGCATATATATAAATCAATTTAAAACCGAACAGTTACATCCTTATTACAACACTGCCCGCAACAGTACTACAGACCTCTAAGAATGATACGACAACAATGGCGGGACAGGGCCCCGCCATACCCCTGAATGTAAATACCTCTGACAGCGAGGACTATACCGATAAGCCTCGGAAAGCGGAGCTTTCAACAATGACTGTGACCACTAAGAGCGAGGATCGATGGCGGTGTACCTTTACTGCGGCATGAACGCAGCCCCGAAGGAGGTCGGTCTGCAGCAGTACCAAGTATGGGAAGCGAAAATCTGTAAATGAAATCATAGTAGTCTATGTAAAGCGAGGAGACATGTATGATAACAAACTACGATTCCTGATAAATAAGCGATCATGTCAAGTCGAGGACTCGCGCCCTCAGTCATCACTCAAATATAACTATGGGTCTCAAGCCCACAACATCAATCATGCGGGTGGAATACCTTCCGCAGCTGAAGCGATCACATGATATAAAAGCACGAGAATACGAACACCGGTCCGCTGTGTTCTAATAAACCGTCAGGTAAATGCGAAGGCATAGCGGACTACTAACACCCGTGGTACTAACAAGGTCATAAAGCGTATCATGAGATCTGTCTGGCCGTCACGTGATCAAAGCGGTCGCAACGCGCGATATCGATGTCGCGTCGTAGCCACGGAACTCCTCGACTCGCGTAGGCCAACCTCGTAGGCGCGCGTGAGGTATAACCCGCGTCGGTAGCTACTCCCGGCGTCCGCTGGACTCGCGATCCGTACGGCCACGTAGATCGCGTGACCATAAGGGCGCGCTAACTGGAACTCGTAGCTCGCATAGGTCCCTGGACCCGCATGAGGTATTCTCGAATCATGGTCCCCGCCTTTGAGTCTACCCCGCGTGGAGGCGACAACCTCGGAAACATGTCGAGGTGAGTGGTACAATACCAGCATGCGGTGATAGTTAAACAACTTATGCGCGATCGGGGAAACCCCTTTACACAAACATCACAAGATACTAACACCGCGTAGCATCTAGCATGTTTACTTAACAAATCAACAAGAAAGTATTACAAGGTTATCACAACCCAACACAATCAAGTTATACACACAAGGCACTTTCTACTATATGATTAACAAGATCGGGTTTTTATCCCCAAAGTACTTCATACATTAACTCTTTTAAAAGATACGTTACTTTAAAAAAAGTCACACAATACCCGTAGTATATGAAAATAGAGTGATTATCTTTTGAAGTAAATCAAAACACTTCTCTTTGTAAAATCAAGTAACAACATTCTTTTCCAAACGTTTCAAGTTTGCCTAATTTGAATTACTCAAGTTTCTCATTTTCGAAAGGTTTCGTAGTTCATAGTTTTAATCCTTTAAAACAATTTGAGAAACATATACCTTATGTGTGAGTAGGTTATTCTTGTTCATAACAATCTTATTAAGCAGCCATGATCTAGGAAATGTAATATCATTTTGTCTCATCTTAACTTCTATTCAGATGGAGGTTTCTACTGGTTTTAATAATACTTCATTAATCAAAACATTTCCATTTATTAACGCTGCAGTGGTTTGTCGATACTCATTCTGATTTCCGAAATCAGTAAAACATTATTCCTTTTAAAAAACCAAGTACTCATTACTCACGAATAAGGTTTCACACAAAATTCATTTTAATTTAATTAAGTCAAGTCTCTTATCTTTTAAGATCAAGCCTCTTAACTTCTAAAATTAATAAACCATTCTTTTTATCACTCTTAAGCCGTTATACCCAACTTCCCATAAAGCTAGTATAACTCTTAAGCTTTTAAAACTTTTAAAACCAAGTGTTACTCTCTTTTTCAAAAAGGTTTCTTAACTCTTTTGAAATACTTCAAGATTCTTATTATTCAGGCTTAAGTCAAAAGACATTGCGTAGTTATTAATCGGGCTTAAGTCCAAGACATTGCGTAATTATTATTCGATTAACCCACGTGACGTCTGTAGTACTATATATATATTCATTTAAAATATCATGCTCGAGAGGATAGGAAGAATCACATACCTCATGGCGATTATCGACTATTAGCAAAAGCGCTCGCGGCTATAACGCTAGCCTTGTCCGCCTTTCAAGTAGCACATGCTACTCACGAACATTCAACCTATAAAGGTTATACAAGTCTATCAAAGTCTAGACTACTCGGTAGATTAAATCTAGGTACAGATTCTACGGAAAATTTGGGCGACCACTTTCCTGCAGTCAAACTTCACAAGTCTCATGTCTGATCTATGTAAGTCTGATTCAATTCCTTCTTATATACTTTCCTTGTATATACTTATACTTATTCTATACTTGATAGTATGCACTTAATTACAAAGGAGACAAGATATTTACCTCGATAAGCCCATAATTATCCAAGTATAAATGTCGGTCTGGCAAGCAACAGCTCTTACTCGGTGCTCCAACCCGCTCCAAACAACCCTTAGAAGTTCTACGCAACTTCTTCTTAATACTCAACCAACTATGGAGATTTTCCTAGGGTTTTGGTTAGAGACAAAAAGGACATACGGTAGTATTTTAGACTCTACGTATAGAGGATCTTTGGAATACTACAAGGTATCTGGCTAAGGTATTTTGGGTATAGTAACAATACTTTGGGAGTATTTCTACGAGAGGGGAATTTATGCGAGACGACACCACAAGGGGGTGTATACCACCTCGGCCAACCCCACTAGGAGGGTGGGGTACTCTCGACCAAGGGGAGGGCTCTCGGCGAGGGCCTCGCGATGGGGGAGGGGTGTTGAATGAACACCACAGAGAGGGAGGAATTTTCAAGACTTAGAGATTTTTAGGATGAAGAAGTCTTCACAAAGGGAGGGGTATTTATAGGTCAAGCCATGGCCAACCAATGGCCAAGATCATGCCAAGTGCAAGGCAAGTGTAGGGTCAAGATTCATCCATGTGTACCTTATCCATCTACCACACAATTATCACAAAATAACCTACTACTCCAGCTCTCCATTTTGTCCCATTGCCGCCCCAAGGTCCACTGATGAGAGGGTGCCAAGTGTCGCCTTCGTTGGTCCAAAATGTTTCGTCTCGGAAAAATCATAAAAATTAAAAATGGCGTGGCGGAATTTTCCGCCGCAAGTTATGTAAAGCGTTTAGTCGAAAACGACTCTAAGGGTGTTGTGCACAAAATAATTGACCAAGCCTGCTTAAAAGCCCAACTTTTCTACGTGCGTCATACGTACATACTGCGGAAATATGGGTATAACATTCTCCCTCGCCCGAAACATTCGTCGAATGTTCCTACAGAATCTCAAAACAAGCGCGCCCGATAGTCTTCGCTACTATTCTTACGAGAACAATCACCCGCCACGCTTTGTACGAAACACCAGCGCAAATACTTCCGTCAAGCCGAGGAAACACCTCTAACACTACAAAACTCCCACTGAGGCTAAAAGATACTCCCCGCACCCTCTTTACAAGCGAAATGATCACAACCATGCTCGTAATACTTGCTCGCTTCTTCTCTTACTCGTCGTACCGCTTCCATTACCTCGAACTCTTTCTCATAACTTACCACATTTCCGCTCGCTTGGGTTCCAAATCTCGGGTTTACTATCTCGACTTGGTCATCGTTAATCGGGAACACTGCGGATGGATCTCGATACTTTTCCGAACCTAACAATATGAAGGGCGGACATCTTGCCTCTAAGTCGGACTACAAAAGCTAACATATAGGCAACTGGCCTACTCTTTAAGCGACACGAAAAGGCCCAAGTAACTCGGGCTAAGTTTCCTCTGTTTTCGAATCTCGTCACACCGCCGGTGGTACCTTGAAGACCACCGTCGACTGAACTCCAAGCGTCGTCGCCGATCATCCGCACGACTTACGTTGACTCATTTGCGATAACCTCTCACGGATAGGATTCACCCTAACCACGTCCTGCCGAAATAAATATGAACCAACTATCGCACTTTGCCAACGTCGAACCAATCGGCCGTGACTTACACTTCGCCCTGAAGGCTTCATAAGGCGACATTGGCCGAAATGGTAGCTATAAAACACTTCCCAACAGAGACAACAATCTCACAACTACCGCAAATCGAAACACGGCGAGGATGAATATGATACGGAGACTACGAGTTCTAACTCTGCTGGTAAAACTTTGAAAGCGAAAATAGCCACAACACGGGCTTCACATGCGTCATAAGGTGAAGGTAGGCACCGTGCAGCCTTACAACCTTTACGATATAGCGTCTCGCATAACCTCTGCCGAGTAAGCGGTCTTGGTAGAAAGACACGGCGGGCTGACCCATCGGCGATCTGCGGTCGACGCATCCACGAACATGCGCTGGTTGGCGAACTTGGGCCAAACACCCTTGTGATCCTACCACAAGGCGGAACCACCACAATGGCCCACCATAAAGCAGGTCGCGGGTTGACCCGCAACATGGCCTCAACCCGACCCGGCAACGCGTAAAACACTAGCTCCCCGATCCGGAACAATTTCACTAGTCCACGTTACGAAAACCTAGCGGTCTTCTTAGCTCAACTACCCTCTTTCATTCCCCACTACTCAGGGACTTATCCCACAAACATAGCTCACGTGCACCATGCACTCCGACAAGGGTTAAACGTATAAATCTTTTACTCGAGATGGCCTTGCTTCTAAGGTCTCTACGTATAAAGCTCTAATACTCACACTTTTTCTTATCCCCCCAAATCTTACCCGGTTACTAACCATGATTTCTAATCACCATTTACACAACTATAAGGTATACTCATCTTATCACACATACTAATCTCTAGAGGGTTAAAGATATGCCTGAATCTACTGCTTCACTCCCCTATGTCGTTCTAATCAGGCACCGCCGTAGGCCCAGCTAAGGAAGGTGACGAACTACCCACCGATCTGAAGGCGAGTCCTCCTACTAGGACATCCTTTCAACACTGTACGACGGCCGTAGGTACCCTGATACCAACTAAAAGGCGGCGTTCCGGATGGCGTCACAATGTGTGAGCCGGAAGATGCGGAGCTCGACCGACTCCTGCGTACCGAACGTCACGAACCCGTGGAGGACCTCTGCTGCTTGGTGGATGTGCATAATCTAATCCGCCCGGTGAGGCGATTCGCTTGAAAGTTACCAAAGGACGCTGTATTTACGGCCTCTCCTGCGTCCTTGGTTAACCCGTCGATCTACGTTTCGGCCGCTGCGCATAAGCCCGTACTGAGCCATGCTCGAGCTAATCGAAGAATTACTCTTACACAACCTCTCTTAGATAGTCATCAAGACTCGCGGTACATCGGTATACTCTCTGGTAGCCAAATCCATAGTTAATGTGGTCGCCTCTTTTGCAATCTATATTCTCTGTTCGGTCGTGGGCGAAGGTTGAAATATCATGGCGCGGTGAGGCGCCGCCGCCGTGCTAAATGCTTTGGGGCTAGTGGCGTCGCGAGAACTCCCCGAATGAGCACCTAACTCGGTGATGGTTGGGCTGCGCCACGTAACCCTCTGCGCTCTGCTCGCGGCTCCGCCTGGTGCCTTGCCTTGGGCGGGTTTTCCCTACTGCGGGCATAGCGGTGAGGAAAGAAATACGTTAGAGGTCGAACTTACAACACAACTCTAAGGCACGATCTCGAGTGAGAAGAATGAAACCAATCCTAAATATCCTATAGCCTCACGATTGTGGTGTGGTGACAACGCGATAATCGAGACTGCTGGATCGGTGCGTAGACACTTTCAGAGGATTAAGCGCTCTGATACCACTTTTGTCACGACGAACGGGCGTGTTGGTGCCTACCGGACACCCAAGTAACCATACATCAGTGTCGAACGTAAAACAAGGCGTGAAAATATTATGAAGTAATGATGTCTGAGAAAACTTGCCTTTCGGCGTATATATAAATCAATTTAAAATCGACGATTACATCCTTATTACAACTACCTTGTGTACTACGGACCTCTAAGAATGATACGACAACAATGGCGGGACGGGCCCGCCATACCGCGAATGTAAATACAACGACAGAGGACTATACCGTGATAAGCCTCGGAAAGCGGAGCTTTCCCAAAGCAGTGACGTGACCACTAGAGTGAGGATCAATGGCGGTGTACCTTTACTGCGGCATGACGCAGCCCGAGAAGTCGGTCTGTACCAAGTATGGGAAAGCGAAAATCGTAAATGAAATCATAGTAGTCTATGTAAAGCGGGAGACATGTATGATAACCAAACTACGATTCCTGATAAATAGCGATCATGTCAAGTCAGGGACTCGCGCCTCAGTCATCACTCAAATATAACTATGGGTCTCAAGCCCACAACATCAATCATGCGTGGAATACCTTCCCACCGCTGTGATCATGATATAAAAGCACCAGGAATACACATGAACACGAGTCCCGCTGTGTTCTAATAAAACCGTCTGAGGTAAATGCGAAGGCATGGCCGACTACTAACACCCACGGTACTAACAAGGTCATAAAGCGTATCATGAGATCTGTCTGGGCCGTCACGTGATCAAAGCGGGTCGCACGCGCGCGATATCGATATCGCGGCGTCTAGCCACCGGAACTCTCTCGCACTCGCGTAGGCCAACCTCATAGGCGCGTGAGGTATAACCCCGCATCGGTAGCTACTCCGGCATCCGCTGGACTCGCGATCCGCATGGCCACATGAACCGCGTGACCATAAAGGCCGCACTAACACGGAACTCGTAGCTCGCGTAGGTCCGGGACGCGTGAGGTATTCTCGAATCATAGGTCACACGGACCGCTTTGAGTCTACCCGCGTCGGAGGCGACAACCTCGGAAACAAGTCAAGGTGGTGGTACAATACCAACATATCGGTGATAGTGAAACAATTTAAGCGTGATCGGGAATCCCCTTTACACAAACATCACAAGATACTAACACGCGTGGCGTCCTGGCGTGTTTGCTTAACAAATCAACAGAAAGTATTACAAGGCTATCACAAACCAACATAATCAAGTTATACACACAAGGTACTTTCTACTATATGATTAACAAGATCGGGTTTTTATCCCCAAAGTACTTCATACATTAACTCTTAAAGGATACGTTACTTTCACAAAAGTCACCTGATACCGTAGTATATGAAAATAGAGTTATTATCTTTTGAAGTAAATCAAAACACTTCTCTTTGTAAACTCAAGTAACAACATTCTTTTCCAAACGTTTCAAGTTTGCCTAATTTCAATTACTCAAGTTTCTTATTTTCGAAAGGTTTAAGTAGTTCATAGTTCTAATCCTTTAAGACAATTTGAGAAACATACCTTATATGTGAGTAGGTTATTCTTGTTCATAACAATCTTATTAGCGACCATGATCTAGGAAATGTAATATCATTTTGTCTCATCTTAACTTCTATGCAGATGGAGGTTTCTACTGGTTTTAATAATACTTCATTAATCAAAACATTTCCCTTTATTAACGCTGCAGTGGTTTGTCGATACTCATTCTGATTTCCGAAATCAGTAAAACATTATTCCTTTTAAAAAACCAAGTACTCATTACTCACGAATGAGGTTTCACACAAAATTCATTTTAATTTAATTAAGTCAAGTCTCTTATCTTTTAAGATCAAGCCTCTTAACTTCTAAAATTAATAAACCATTCTTTTTATCACTCTTAAGCCGTTATACCCAACTTCCCATAAAGCTAGTATAACTCTTAAGCTTTTAAAACTTTTAAAACCAAGTGTTACTCTCTTTTTCAAAAAGGTTTCTTAACTCTTTTGAAATACTTCAAGATTCTTATTATTCAGGCTTAAGTCAAAAGACATTGTCGTAGTTATTATTCAGGCTTAAGTCCGAAGACATTGCCGTAATTATTATTCAGTTAACACACGTACGTCTGCCGTACTATATATATATTCATTTAAAATATCATGCTCAAGAGGATAGGAAGAATCACATACCTCGCGACGATTATCGACTATTAGCAAAACGCTCCACGGCTATAACTGGCTAGCCTTGTCCACATTTCAAGTAGCACGCTACTCTATGAACATTCAACCTATAAAGGTTATACAAGTCTATCAAAGTCTAGACTACTCGGTAGATTAAATCTAGGTACAAGATTCTACGGAAAATTTGTGACCTTCCTACCGTCAAACTTCACAAGTTCTTAATGTCTGATCTATGTAAATCTGATTCAATTCCTTCTTATATACTTTCCTTGTATATACTTATACTTATTCCTATACTTGAATAGTATGCACACTTAATTACAAAAGGAGACAAGATATTTACCTCGATAAGCCCATAATTATCCAAGTATAAATGTAGGTCTGGCGGCAACAGATCTACTCAGGTGCTCCAACCGCTCCAAACAACCCTTAGAAGTTCTACGCAACTTCTTCTTAATACTCCAACCAACTATGGAGATTTTCCTAGGGTTTTGGTTAGAGACAAAAGGACATCTGGTAGTATTTAAGACTCTACGTATAGAGGATCTTTGGAATACTACAAGGTATCGGCTAAGGTATTTTGGGTATAGTAACAATACTTTGGGAGTATTTCTACAGAGAGGGGTATTTATACGAGACAACACCACAAGGGGGTGTATACCCCTCGGCAACCCCACTGGGAGGGAGGTACTCTCGGCGAGGGGAGGGTTCTCGGCGAAGGGCCTCACCGGGGAGGGTGTTGGGCCGAACACCACAAGAGAGGGGGGAGGAATTTTCAAGACTTAGAGATTTTTAGGATGAAGAAGTCTTCACAAAGGGAGGGGTATTTATAGGTCAAGTCATGGCCAACCAATGGCCAAGATCATGCCAAGTGCAAGGCAAGTGTAGGGTCAAGATTCATCCATGTGTACCTTATCCATCTACCACACATATATCACAAAATATCCTACCTACTCCCACTCTCCATTTCGTCCCATTGCCGCCCCAATGTCCACCAATGAGAGGGTGCCAAGTGTCGCCCTCTCGTTGGTCCAAAATGTTTCGTCTCTCGGAAAAATCCGCAAAAATTAAAAATGACATAGCCGGAATTTTCCTTATGAAGTTATGTAAAGCGTTTAGTCAAAAACGACTCTAACCGGGTGTTGTGCACAAAATAATTCAGCCAAGCCTACTTAAAAGCCCAACTTTTCTACATACGTCCTTACGTACATACTCTGGAAATACGGGGTATAACAACTCAGAGGAAGCATGATTCTATCTGGGTTATCGTCGTGGTGTGAAATGATAGCTTTCTTCCGTCGGGCGACTTTTCGGTGAGATTACGCGGACTTTACATCAGGGATCGTGAGACTACGGGGTCCTATTTCCATTATATCGAGACAGGAGCTCGATTCTGACTAAACACGGAGGTCTTTCGAAGGATTAGGGCGCGGTGAGCCTCGATCTTCGCATTCCGTCCCAGGCCAACGACGAGCGAGCGCCTTATCGAGACAACGAGGATATCTTTGCGAGCTGTGTTATTGATTTCGGGGTATTGGGAAGATCATTTGCCTCTAGTAGAGTTTGCGTATAATAATAGCTACCACTCCGGTATCCGGATGGCGCCATGAGGCCTTGTATGGGAGGAAGTGCGAGATCAGATAAATTGGTTTGATGTGGGCGAGTACAATTAGTTAGTCGGACTTGGTGCGTGACGATGGATAAAGTGAAGCTTATCGGGAGGCGGTTATTGTGGCTGAGTCGGCGAGTAAGTCGTATCACGGATCATCGGCGTCGACATTTGGGTTGAGGTTGTTGATTGGGTTTTGAAGGTATCACCCATGAAGGGTGTGATGAGGTTTGGAAAGAAAGGCTCGGCCCGGTACATTGGGCCTTGCTCAGTTGTCGTAGGGTAGGCAAGGTTGCTATGAGTTGGATCTGCCGTCCGTCACGGAAGCGATACGTCGATCTTTCATGTTTCTATCTTTGAGGAGATGTGTCGGAGATCCATCGAGTGCACCGGTTGATGATGTCCGGTGTGAGGAGTTATCGTATGAGGAGATTCCCATAGCGATACTTGATGCGTCGAGTTAGCGGCTGCGGACAAGGGCGTGGCTTCCGTCAAAGTCTTATGGCGGAGCGAGCAGAGATGAGATGACATGGGAAGCGAGAGGAGGACGTAGGCGAAATATCCCCACCTATTCCCACCTCGAGGTAACTCACTTTCATACTGGCTAATTTAAATTATCACGTGTACTTAGGTATTCCGTTGTGACCATATGTGGCTTTTTGATTGTTCGATTTATAGGGGACTATGTCATATCTAAGTTGTGGAATCTTGAAGGAACATTCGAGGCGAATGTTTCTAAGGGAGAATGTTATGCCCGTGGTTAGAATGCGTATGTGAGGGCGTGCGTCTGAGTATATGCTAATTAGGGTAAGAATGTTAGAATTGCTTTAATGAAAGTTATTTGAACCTTGTGAAGGAAATTTCGTTTCAATATTTTTACGACTATGGAATTTTCAGAAAGATAAAATATTTTAGACCCGATGGGAGGCGACATGTATCGCGTGGATTGGGCAGTGAATGAAAATGGATGGACAAGTTGGCAAGACAAGTGTTATGCCGTATTTCCAGTATATGCGTGAGGCGTGCGTATAAAAGTTTAAAGCCTTGAGTAGGCAAAGTGGCTTGTAGAATTAAATTTGTTCCTGACACGTTTAGAGTCGTTTTAAATGACGTTTTCACACGACTTTAGTAGGGAATTTAGGCTATGACATTTTTAATTTTTGGATTTTTAGAGAGGCGAAACATTTGGACCAACAAGAGGCGACACTTTTCACCTCTCATTGGTTAGGCTTGAATGATAAAGGGCTTGGCGAAAGTGTGGTTGAAATAGTCAAGGGTTGGTAGGATATTTTTGTGTTAGTTGGTTAGGGTGCATGGCAAGATCTTGGCCACTACACTTGCTATGCACTTGGCAAGATCTTGGCCATTGGTTGGCCTTGGCTTGTCTATAAATACCAGCCTCTTTGGAAGACTTATTCATCACAAAAATCTCTAAGTCTTGAAAGACTCTCCCCACTCCTCTATTGTTCGTCCTCCCCGTTTCGCGAGGCCCAGCTTGGTAGAAGTAGCGCCCCTTCTAGTAGTGTGGCCGTGGGGTACCCCCACTGCCTTGTTGCTTGTATAATACCCCTTTGTGGTGTGAAATACTCTCAAAAGTATTGTTATAATGCCCAAATTACCTTAGCCATATACCTTGTTGTATTCTACAGGTTATACCTATCTGAAAAGCCAGAAAATACTATTATACTTAGTCGGTCACAAAGCCGAAACCCTAGGAAAATCTCCGTAGTCGGTTGGAGTATTGTGTAGAAGTTAGTTAGACTTCTAAGGGTGGTTTAGGCGGGTTGGAGCGCACGGGGTTGGAGCTAAACGATTGCCTAGGATCGACTTTAACTAGGATAATTATGGGCTTATCGAGGTAATTATCTTGTCCCTCTATTGTAATTGTAAATTACATGATTGAATATATAGTTGAAGTATACTATATAATAGGCGAGCGTAGTTATAATGATCTTTTGACTTAAGCTGAATTTAAAGAAAGTCTTGTTTGTAATTACATGAGATGTATTACGGTGAACTTGTGTAGTAATGCAGTGGAGTAGAATTGTACCCATTAGGGTTAGATGTATAACCCCCTGGTTGGCTCGATGGCCGGTCTCGATAGAGGAGAGATTTCTGTTTGTTGCGGGGAAGTCTTCAGAATTTTTGGTAGAATATTCTACGATGAGATCTAAATGTTAATAAGCGCGCATGTGGCCTTATAGGTTGATGTTACTACGTGTGGCGCGATCTACTTGACTTAAGGAGTAATGAAGCGGTTGGAAGTACTTGGGCGTTTTGCTATTAGTCGATGCTACGTCGCGAGGTATGTGAACCTCTTCCTATCTCTTCTAGCATGATATGTGTGAACTATGTGAATGCGGTGACGTGCACGTATGCTAAATGTATTTGATTGGTGTAAAACATAAAGTGTTATAAACGGCTTTATGGGAAGTTGGTTATATGACTTTATGTTGGTAAGAAAATACATATGGTTTTAAAAGATGGCCCGATTAGAACTATAAGCTGGCTTGTTATGTGTTAATAAAGAACTTGAAGTATTTCAAAGATTTTTGAATCATTTTGAAAGAAGAAGTAATACTTGATTTTTGACAAACCTAAGAGTTATACTAGCTTTATGGGAAGTTAGGTATAACGGCTTAGAATGTTTCTTGATTTGGAAATCAGTGTGTATCGACAAACCAACTGCGAGCGTTAATAAAAGGAAATGTTTTGACTAGTTAAGTATTATTAAAACCGGTAGAAACTTCCAATGCGTAGAAGCTAAGATAAGACAAAATGATATTTCCTAGATCACGGCTGCTGTAATAAGATTGCTATAAACAAGAATATCCTACTCACATATAAGACTTATGTTTCTCACATTGTTTAAAAGAGAATTATATTCTTAAATGAATAAGACCATGAACTACGAAACCTTTCTAAAATAAGAAGCGTGAACATTTGAAATTAGGCAAACTTGGGCGTTTGGAAAATAATGTTGTTACTTGATTTTCTGAAGGTAAGTGTTTTAGTTTATTTAAAAAAGCGATCCTTTCTATTTTATACTACGAATTGTGTGACTTATGTGAAAGCTCAACGGATCTTTTAAAAGATTTAATGTATGAAGTACTTTAGGGGTAGATACGGCTTGTTAGCTTAAAAGTACTTGTGTGTATAACTTGATTGTGTTGGTTTGTGATAGCCTTGTAATACTTTCTTGTTGATTGATAAGTAAACATGTTAGGATGCTACGTGTGTTAGTATCTTGTGTGATCATGATGTAAGGGTCATTCTTGTTGTGCTTACGTTGTTAGCGTTAAGCGTTATCTTATTATTGTATCGCATACCCTTTGACTTATTATCTGAGGGCTTGCCACTTGATCGCGAGTCTTTCACGGCTATGCGGTCCTCGTGACTATGCGGAGTCGCGGTAGCTCAGTT
>CM056729.1:61534950-61699472 GCA_029844215.1 Przewalskia tangutica | reverse complement strand
GATATGAAGAATCACATACCGCGACGATTATCGACTATTAGCAAATAGCTCCAAAGCATCAGAACTGTTAGCCTCTTCCACCCTTCGAGTAGAATACGCCACTCGCAGATTTCAACCTATAACGGTCATATAAGTCTATCAACATCTAGACTACTCGCATAATAATTCTAGATACGCATTCCTTTATTCTACTAAAATTGGGCAAGCAAGACTTCCCTACCCGCCAATCTACACAAGTCATCAGAATACCCCATGTAAGTACATTTCAATCTTCTTTCTTTAATATTCTTCTGATGTGATTTCAATTCAATTCTCTTCTCTTATACCATCCTTCTATACGTCTTATACTTATTTTTATTGTTATACCCCGTATTTCCAGAGTATGTACGTGAGGGCGTACGTATAATAATTTGAGCCTTAAAGTTGGCTAGTTTCGAAATTTGTGCACAAGTGCCGAAAAGAGTCGTCGACTAAACGCTTTCCACAGCTTTGTAGGGAAAATTCCGCTATGTCATTTTTAATTTTTGGCGGATTTTTCCGAGAGACGAACATTTTGGATTAACGGAGGGTGACAAGTGTCACCCTCACATTGGCCTTGAGTGGACGGCAAAAGGGACGAACAAGGTGGCTTGTTTTGTCTTGGAGTTGGTAGGATATTTTGTGTGCAAGTTGGCTTAGGACACTTGCCCAAATCTTGGCCTTACACTTGCCTTGCACTTGCCATAATCCTGGCCATTTGTTGGCCATCCCTTGACCTATAAATTCCCCACCTCTGTTGTTTCAATTCTTCATACAAAAATCCTTTATAAGTGTGAAAATGTCTCCCCCCCCCCCTTAAGTGTAGTTCTCATCCAAATCACCTCCCTCATGAGCCCTTGGCCGAGAGCCACCCTCCCCTTTGTGGTGTTTGGCCGTGGTACCCCCTAGCCTAGTTGTTTTCGTAGAAATACCCCCTTTGTGGTATAGAAATACTCTCCTAGTATTGTTATAATGCCCAAAATACTCTAGCCCATATACCTTATAGTACTTCCAAAGTTACTCTATACGTAGAGCCCGGGAAATACTATTATACTTCCCTCAGTCAAAATCGAAACCCTAAGTAAATCTTCACCCGTCGTTGAAGTTAAGTAGAAGTTGGTTAGAACTTCTCAGGGTTGTTTGGAGCGGATTGGAGCGCCTGAGTAGAGCTAAACCTTGCTCAGATCGACATATAAACTCGGATAATTTTGGGCTTATCGAGGTAAACACTCTTGACCTTCTATTGTAATTGGGAATTACATGTTGTAGGAATATATAGTTGATGTATACTATATATAGAACTGATTATAATTATGCAATGTCTTTGACTTAAGCCCGATTACTTACGCAATGTCTTGCGACTTAAGCCTCGAATTTAAAGAAGAGAATCGAATCAGTAATTACATAGGATCAGACATGAGACTTGTGTAACATTACTTGTAGTAGAATTGTACACGTCCGGTTAGACGCAGTTAACCTCGTTGGCTTGGTAGCAGCCTCGACAGAGAGAGGAGATTTACGCTGCCATGGGGAGGTGTCGCCAATTTTCTCAGAGAATATGGAACGATGAGATCTAGATGTTAATAAGCGCCGTGTGGCCTTATAGGTTGACGTACTCCGTGTGGTGCGATCTACGTGGCGTAAGGAGTAGCCGACGGTTTGAAGTACTTGGAGCGCTTTTGCTATTAGTCGGCACTCGCCGCGAGGTATGTGAACCTCTTCCTATCTCTTCTAGCATGATATGTGTGAACTATGTAGTACGGTAGACGCATACGTGTTAACTGTGTTTGATTGTTTTAAAACATAAAGTGTTATAACGGCTTTATGGGAAGTTGGTTATAATAATTTTTATGTAAATAAGAAAATACTTTGTGGTTTTAAAAGGTAATCGATGTGAATTATAAATCGCTAGTTATAATAAAGAACTTGATGTAATTTCAAAAGATTTATAAATCGCTTTGAAGCGGAGAGTAACACTTGGTTTTAAAGGTTTTAAAAAGAGTTATACTAGCTTATGGGAAGTTAGGTATAATGTCTTAAGAAAGGTAAAGAAAATGGTTTATCGATGTTAGAAGTTAAAAGACTTGATCTTATAAGATAAGAGACTTAACTTATTTGTTTTAATGTGGATGTTGTGTGAAACCTCATTCGTGAGTAATGAGTACTTGGTTTTATTTAAAGGGATAATGTTTTACCGATTTCAAATCGAATGTGTATCGGCTGCACCACCGCAAATGCTAATAAAGGAAAATGTATTGAATAATGAAGTATTGTATTAAAACCAAGAGAAACCTCCATCCGCATAGAAGCTAAGATTTAGACAAAATGATATTACATACCCTAGATCATGGTCGCTTAATAAGATCGATTATAAACAAGAATAAACTACTCACATATAAGGCATATGTTTCTCAAATCATTAAAGGAGAATTATGTTTTAAAGGATTAAAACTATGAACTACGAAACCTTTTCTAAAAATGAGAAACTTGAGCATTTGAAATTAGGCAAACTTGAACGCTTGGAAAATAAGGTTGTTACTTGATTTTACAAAGGAAAGCATTTTGTTTATTTAACAATGCTCACACTCTATTTTTATACTACGGACATCGGGTGACTTTTATAAAAGGAATGGATCTCTTTAAAAGGAATTTAACGACGTAGTACTTTAGGTTAAAAATCCGACTTTGGCATAAAATGAAAGTAACCGAGTTGTGTAACTTGCCTATGCTTGTGTTGTGTAACTTGCCTATACCGGTTGTTGTGTAACTTGCCTATGCTTGTGTTGTGTAACTTGGTGTGTCACTTGCTTACTTACGCGGTGATATAGCTCACTTGCAAGAATGGTTATTTTACGACTAGCTCTACCTTTCTAGTGTCTCTTGGTCCTCGCTTGGTCCCCGGTGGCTCAGATTGCCCCGGCTACGTGACCGGCCTTGCATCCGGTAGTCGGCTCTCGCACTTGCCCCGTGACGGGCTTCGTGTTTTGGTTGCATTATATTATTGGTACGGTCGGATTCGGTAGTTATACTTGTCCTATACGGTTTTTATGACACGTGGGACTCGTGTTCATGCATACTCCTTGGTATTGTCATATCATAACCGGCAGTGAGGAAGAAATTCCACGCACGAGTGATAATTGAGGGCGTGAGTCCTCGACTTGATGTAACTAGTTATATGTTATGTATCGTAGTTTGGTCATCATACATGTCTCGCTTATATAGACTATTATGATTTCATTTACGTGATTTACGCTTTCACATACTTGGTACCGTTGTAATCGACTCTCCTTCGGGGGCCGCTCATGCCGCAGTAAGTACATTGGTCCGCCGATCCCCGCTATTAGGATCACCTTTCAACAGATTGGGAAGCTCCGTTCCTTCGAGGCTTATCTTTGGCATGTGTTCCCGAGTTGTAGGTTCTTGTACATTGGTATGGCGGCCCCGTCCCGGCCATAGTTGTTGTAAATCTTAGAGGTCCAGAGTAATCGCGGGCAAGGTGGTTTTGTAAAAGGATTAAACTGCTCGCTTTGAAAGAGTTGTTTATATATATTTTAATGGAAGGTAACCGCTTGGTTGGCCTGCTTTATTATCTTGTCTCATGTTCATGTTTAAGTTTTTATTTCCGCTGGTTTTCTCGATGTTGTATCACTAGGGTGCCCGGTAGGCACCAACACGCCCGGATCGGTCGTGACAAAAGTGGTATCGTGAGCGCTTAATCCTCTGAAAGTGTCTACTGCATCTGTTCAGTAGAGTCTTGATTATCGATGTGTTGTGCACCACATCTATAATCAAGAGGCTATAGGACATTTAGGATTGGTTTCCATTCTTCTCATTCCGAGATCGTGCCTTAGAGTCAGGTGATAAGATCGACCCTCCGACATACTTCGTTTTTACTGATGCCTCCGCTGAAGGCAACCCGCCTGGCGGCAAGGCAGCAGAGGAGTCATGAGTAGAGCAGCAGAGGCCACAAGACCGAGCCTCCATCCCGCACCGGGAGCAGGAGATGAGTTACAAGGCGCTGGGCTTGATGGCCAGGCCGTGGTCAGGCTGACTTGAGGATAGCCGGACGCAGCAGCCCAAAGAGCACCGTGGTTCACCCTAGATCGATAGTTCGAGGCTACGGATTTTCTCGAGTCAGAGCCGCTGCAGTTTTACGGGTCGAGGCCCGAGGATGATCCGCAGGAGTTCATCCGGCGCCATGGATCATGAGAGTGATCAAGGCATCGGAGACCGAGTCGGTGGTCCTAGGTTCGCATCACCGCGTGATACCGCAGCCGATCGTTTGATTCGCGGGAGCCGCCCCGGGAGAGCATGACTTCAAATTTTTAAGTGGGACGCACTCTCGTAGGCCTTTCTTGCACATTTTTGCCTCTGCTGCATGAGTGAGGCTCGGCGGTACAGATTTTTGGTGTTACGGCAACGGGCGATGGCCCGGGAGAGTACAATGCGAAGTTCACTACCGTCTGCACGCCTCTTCGCGCTGTAGCTAGTACTTTGGTGGATCGAGTGCAACGATTTGTTACGGTGGCTCATGATCACCCAGCCGAGTTGTTCGGTGCATTTTCAGGCGGGAATGGACATTGCCCGCATGCAAAGCCATGCACCGGGATGCGAGGGAGAGGATAAACGACTGAATCTACTGTGGTCGCAGGCAGGCTGAACGCCAGGTCCTTGGTGACTTTCGAGGCGGATCGCCAAGAAGAAAGCCGCTTATGCGCCTCACCAAAGATGGGAGCGGTCCTCCCACAGCCTCGGGACCTTCGAGATATTCAGAGCGGTGTCGTGGTCTGTGTTTCAGGATTCTCGTGGAGCAGGAGTGCTCGCCGGATGAGGCTGCCCTTGTCTCCCGCGTGGGCCGCAGGGAAAGCTTCTATGCGGAGAGGTCGTGACTAACTCGGGAGATTGTTATTTTGCGCCACCAGGCCATCTCGCAAGAGACTGCCCCACTGTGGGTAGCACCGGTAGGGATAGCATGGACTACTAGAGTACAGTGGGTTCTTCACCTTCCATGGGCCAGCAGATGTTCGGGCACACTACAGCTCCTGCAGAGGTCGCGTGGAAGTTCCTGCCAGCGCCCTGAACCGCCATTTTCTCCGGCATATCCTAACCCTTTAAAGATTTGGTGTATGCATGATGATGACTCATATTGTGTGCTACGTCGGACATGCATGACTGGGTTAATGCAGCTGTTTCAAGAAGTTGAAAGGATTTAGACAAGGGAGCAGGAACTTTAGAATATTTCATGTTGAGACCTTAGATGTAAGGTCGCTCTGAGTACCATTTTTCAAGTGATCCTTTGCCTTGAACACATTTTATGCCTAGAATGTGTTGTGTGATAATTTCCTGAGTAAAGGTTGAACGGAAGGGTAGCCTTCTACGACTGCCGGTAGCATTGTTCCGGCCTGGGAACGCACGTGATGCTGCTGCTGGATCGGTCAGCCATGTCAGGCCAACCCGAAGGGCCGGTTTCTGTGTAAGTGGGGTCAGCCCGGGTGGTCCCGCTGTGTGGTAGGGTCACGAGGGTGCTAGGGCCCAAGTTTAGTTGACCACCGCATTTAGTTCGCAAGCCACCAGCCAGCAGATCAAGGCCTGGAATGGCCTTAAGTGAAAGATCGAGGCTGGTAAGATGACCTGCCTGGGGGTAGTGACTCCAAAAGTTTTAAACTGAAGTATGGCACGTATACTAGAAGAGTCTGTGTGTTCGAGAAGAGTACGCACGAGTAAGAGTAGAGACGAAGACGACATGCAGCATAGATAATGCATCATTTTCAGAGTGAGAGGCAGCGGTGATGTATATTTGACCTCGTGATCGTGACGCATTCGCATCATTTGTTGTCGCCGAGGATACTCAGAGCCCGCGCAAAGTGACAAAAGCTGTGATGTGCTGGGAGGTGCTTCCCTCGTGACTTGACAGGTATTTGCGCAAGCAGTGTTGTTTCGTGTCAGTTGTATGCTGGCAAACTTATTAGGAAGAACTTTATCGTTATCCGTCTTGAGAAGGAACATTCGGACGAATGTTTCTAAGGAGGGAGAATGTTATACCTCAGTATTTCCGCAGTATGTACGTGAGGGCGCACGATAATAATTTGAGCCTTAAAGTTGGCTAGTTTCGAAATTTGTGCACAAAGAGTCTCGACTAAACGCTTCCACGCTTTTTGTAGGGAAAATTCCGGCTATGTCATTTTTAATTTTTGCGGATTTTTCCGAGAGACGAAACATTTTGGACCAACGGGAGGGTGATAAGTGTCACCCTCACATTGGCCTTGAGTGGACGGCAAAAGGGACGAACAAGGTGGCTTGTTTTGTCTTGGAGTTGGTAGGATATTTTGTGTGCAAGTTGGCTTAGGACACTTGCCCAAATCTTGGCCTTACACTTGCCTTGCACTTGGCATAATCTTGGCCATTGGTTGGCCATCCCTTGACCTATAAATACCCCTCTTATGTTGATGAACTTCTTCATCCAAAAATCCTTTCTAAGTGTTAAAATCTCTCCCCTTATGTAGTTCTCGCCCAAATCACCTCCCCTTTGTGAGCCCTGGCCGAGAGCCACCCCTCCCTTTGTGGTGTTTGGCCGTACCCCTAGCCTAGTTGTTTTCAGTGATAATACCCCTTTGTGGTATAGAAATACTCTCCTAGTATTGTTATAATGCCCAAAATACTCTAGCCCATATACCTTATAGTACTTCCAAAGTTACCTCTATAATGTAGAGCCCTGAAATACTATTATACTTCCTCACCAAAAACGAAACCCTAAGTAAATCTTCACCCGTAGTTGAAGTTAAGTAGAAGTTGGTTAGAACTTCTAAGGGTTGTTTGGAGCGATTGGAGCGCCTGAGTAGAGAGCTAAACCTTGCTCAGGATCGACATATAAACTCGGATAATTTTGGGCTTATCGAGGTAAACACTCTTGACCTTCTATTGTAATTGGGAATTACATGTTGTAGGAATATATAGTTGATGTATACTATATATAGAACTGATTATAATTATGCAATGTCTTTTGACTTAAGCTCGATTAATACTTACGCAATGTCTTGCGACTTAAGCCTGAATTTAAAGAAGAGAACTGAACTGTAATTACATAGGACTGTATTACAGTAGACTTGTGTAACATTACTTGTAGTAGAATTGTACACGTCCGGTTAGACGTGTTAACCCCCCCCTGGTTGGCTTGGTAGCCGATGATAGAGAGAGATTTACGCCGCAAGGGGGAGGTGCTGCCGAATTTTCTGTAGAATATGGAACGATGAGATCTAGATGTTAATAAGCGCCTTGTGGCCTTATAGGTTGAAGTACTACGTGTGGTGCGATCTACGTGGCTTAAGGAGTAGCCGACGGTTTGAAGTACTTGGAGCGTTTTGCTATTAGTCAAGACTGGCCGCGAGGTATGTGAACCTCTTCCTATCTCTTCTAGCATTATATTAGTGAACTATGAAGTACGGTCGACGTACATGTGTTAACTGTGTTTGATAGTTTTAAAACATAAAGTGTTATAACGGCTTTATGGGAGTCGGTTATAACAGCTTTATGTAAATAAGAAAATACTTTGTGGTTTTAAAAGGTAATCGATGTGAATTATAATCGCTAGTTATAATAAAGAACTTGATGTAATTCAAAAGATTTATAAATTGTTTTGAAGGGAGAGTAACACTTGGTTTTAAAGGTTTTAAAAAGAGTTATACTAGCTTATGGGAAGTTAGGTATAATGTCTTATGAAAGGTAAAGAAAATGTTTTACTGATGTTATAAGTTAAAAGAATTGATCTTATAAGATAAGAGACTTAACTTATTTATTTTAATGTGGATGTTGTGTGAAACCTCATTCGTGAGTAATGAGTACTTGGTTTTATTTAAAGGGATAATGTTTTACCGATTTCGAAATCGTAACGTGTATCGATGCACCACCGCAGCTGCTAATAAAGGAAAATGTATTGAATAATGAAGTATTGTATTAAAACCAAGAGAAACCTCCATCCGCATAGGCAAGATGAGACAAAATGATATTACATACCCTAGATCATGGTCGCTTAATAAGATCGATTATAAACAAGAATAAACTACTCACATATAAGGCATATGTTTCTCAAATCATTAAAGGAGAATTATGTTTTAAAGGATTAAAACTATGAACTACTTAAACCTTTTCTAAAAATGAGAAACTTGAGCATTTGAAATTAGGCAAACTTGAACGCTTGGAAAATAAGGTTGTTACTTGATTTTACAAAGGAAAGCATTTTGTTTATTTAACAATGCTCGTCACTCTATTTTTATACTACTGGACATCGGTGACTTTTATAAAAGGAATGGATCTCTTTAAAAGGAATTTAACGACGAGTAATTTTAGGTTAAAAATCCGACTTTGGCATAAAATTGCTTGTGGTATGGCTTTTCTACGGCCTACTCGCTTATCGCTCGCTCGCCTCGTGGTCGCTCGATTGCCACCACGCGGACCGCCTTGGTATCCTAGTCGGCTCGACTTGCCCAGACGGCTTCGTGTTTTGTTGCATTATATTATTGGTACGGCCGGATCCGGTAGTTATACTTGTCCTATACGGTTTTTATGACACAGTGGGACTCGTGTTCATGCATACTCCTTGGTATTGTCATATCATAAATCGCCAAGTGAGGAAGAAATTCCACGCACGAGTGATAACTGAGTGGCGTGAGTCCCACGACTTGACGTAACTAGTTATATGTTATGTATCGTAGTTTGGTCATCATACATGTCTCCCCGCTTTATATAGACTATTATGATTTCATTTTTCACATACTGGGTACCCGTGTAATCGACCTCCTTCGCCGCTCATGCCGCAGTAGAAGTACATCGGCCGCCGATCCCCGCTATTAGGATCACCTTTCAACAGATTGGGAAGTCTGCTCCTTCTGAGGCTTATCTTTTGCATGTGTTCCCGAGTTGTAGGTTCTTGTACATCTGTGGTATGGCGGGCCCCGCTCCGCCATAGTTGTTGTAAATCTTAGAGGTCCAGAGTAATCGCAAGGTGGTTTTGTAAAAAGGATTAAACTGCTCGCTTTGAAAGAGTTGTTTATATATATTTTAATGGAAGGTAACCGCTTGGTTGGCCTGCTTTATTATCTTGTCTCATTCGCATGGCCGCGCACTGTTGATTCAGAGGCGGCGAGGCCGCGCACTGACACTCTCGATCTTCTTTAAGGCCATTCGCTTCCGCACGATCATGGTAAATCCGACTAATCCATGAAGTTCATCTAAACTCATGGGGCCACCCACGATCCCTCGCACCAAATCCCCCGACCAATTCTGCGGGTTGACCACATTTGCCGACCCGCTATCGCTCCAACACCTCTCGAAATCACTCCAAGCAATATCTATCTACCACTTTCATCGCCACTGACCCATGGAAATACAATACATTTATACGCATACCAAGTATTTTGACAAGGATCAACCGTGAAAATCTTTTATTCAAGACGGCTTTACACCTAAGGTCTCAACGTGTAATATTCTAAGGTTCATACTCTTCCCGCCCCATACTTATTCTTTCAACTAACCATGTCTCTAAACCACAATATACACAATGATATCTCGTACAGATTTCCAACATATAATCATCATAACACGATGCCGATCTCTAGAGGTTAAGGATATACCGAAAGATAGCGCTCAAAGGACCGCTTAAAATCGAACTTCTACCGCTACTCTCGCGTGGCTCACGGGGTGTAATGAGCATCCCCGCCTAGCTATGGAAAGTGAAGAACCTGCGAATCGATCTCGTCAGTCGTGCTATCCCACCAAGCATACCCTCTGACGCCGCCATGGCCCGCTGCCGCAAGAATAACAATCTCCCAAATTAGTACGACACTTCCCTTATGAAGCTTTCCACAATGGCCACACTGAGACAAGGGCGAATTCATCCATGAGCACTCCTACTCCCCTAAAACTGAAACCCGAGCTCCGACCGCCCCGACATCCCGGTCCCGTGGAGGACCACCAGACCGCGGAGGTACATAACTAAGCTGTTGAGGCGGTCCGCCTCAAAGTTATCAAAGGACCTCGCTGTTCTCGCCTCTTCTCGCTGATTCGGTCATTCCGCCGACTCTCCGCACCTCACACCCGCATAAGCTCGCACGCGCAATGTCCATGCTCGTCAAGAGCTACACCAACAAGCCTCTTCCAAGTAGTCATCGAGCCCGCGACGTAGCGGTGCACTCGCCTCCATATCAAGCATTAACGCTGGGACATACCGAGCCAATGAGTCGAACTCACATCAGACTTCAACCGCACGCCGCGCCTCAACACTCAAAAATCATTTACTGCTACCAAGCCCTCCTTGTCTCGCGAGGCAAGAAATGTGCAAGCAAATGCCTCCGAGAACTCGCCCCAAATAGGAGGCGCGCATGCTCCCCGACAGCTCCCACAAATCAAACTACGATCGCAGATCACGCATTTGACGTGAACTCTAAGACCACCGACTCGCCTCCGGCTCGATCACTCTCACGATCCGACGTAATCGTCGATGAACTCCCGCGATCATCCTCAGCCTCGATCCATAAAACATCGCGGTCACAACTCGTAAAGTCCCGCAGCCTCAAACTATTCGCTTCTCGTGAATTACTGTACTAATGCATGGAATCGCCGATCCAAATTTTATCCTCGCTCTGCCACTATCCCGCCAATAATCGACATCTCCTTGTAACTCATCTCTTCTCGCTTCCAGCCGCTGGACCTGAGGCTCAGTATCAGGTCTCAGCAGCCACCGCAGCGCTTCTAAACTCTATCGAGGCCGGCGGCGCAAAACTCGCCGTCAAGCACTATCTCGTGTAATGATCGGCTCGCGCCTCTGCGCTCCTCAGATCCTACTAGCAGCTTCTCATCCGCTTTGCCTATCTGCGGGCCTAGGTGAGGCATACTTGGTAAAACGAAATGCTGGCCGTAGGGGTCCAACTTATAACACAGCTCTAAGGCACGATCTCAGAATGAGAAGAATGGAAATCAATCCTAAATGTCCCGCACTCGACATAGATGTGGTGCACAACACACCGATAATCAAGACTTACTAGACACGTACCAGACACTTTCCGAGGATTAATCGCTCGATACTACTTTTGTCACGACTCCGATCCTGTCTGGATCGTGCCTTACCCTGCACCCTAGTGATACAACATCGTGAGAAAATCACTAAATAAAAACTTTAAACATTAAACAAGAGATATGAATAAAACAGCAACCAACCTGCTACCTTTTTGCATATATACTAAAACTTGAACAATACATATCCTTACAAACCCGCCTACAACAGCATTACGCACTTTAAGAGTTTTTATACAACATATGGACAGTGGTTCCCGCCATACTCGAATGTACAAGTATACAAAGGTGATGCGGGACTATACTAAAAGATAAGCCTCCGAGAAACGAGATTCCTAATACGCTTGAATGATCCTATGAGCGAGGATCAACGATCGTGTACCTCTACCGCGGCATGAACGCAAATTTCCAAGGAGGTCAAGCATACCAGTACCAAGTATGTGAAATCTAAAATATCAGAAATGAAATCATAGAGTCTATAAAGCGAGATACGATGATAACCAACTACCCATAATAAATAAGCAACATGTAAGTCGTGGACTCACGCCTCAAAGTCATCACTCAATATAACTTCATGGGTCTCACGCTCAACATCAATCATGCCCGTGGAATACCTTCCTCATCGCGGCAGCCTATAATAACACCAAGGGTACACATGAACACCAAGTCCTACTGAGTCATAAACGTGACGGCAAGACAAAGGCTAACTACTGTATACCAAAGCTGTACTAACAATACTATACAACCAAACCACTGAGTCGACACGGCAAGTACGAAAGCCAACTACCGTGATACCAAGGTCAGGTCGAGTGGGCGCGGCAAGAGGCAAGTACCGATACTAACCACCGATACAGAGTATCAGACACGCGGCTACGGCATTTGTCACGAAAGTGTTATACCCGTGATTTCGCAGTATGTACAAAAGTGCACGAGAAAATTTGAACTTGTATTAAGGCTTGGCCGAATTAATTTTGTTCACAACACCCGCTTAGAGTCGCTTTTCGAGTAAACGCCACGCCTTCGTAGGGAATTTCCGCTATGTCATTTTTAATTTTTGCGGATTTTTCCAGAGACGAACGTGTTGATCATCAACAAGAGGGCGCCACTTGGCACCCTCTCATTGGTGGATTTCAAATCGCCCATCGACGAAAAATGGCTAAGCTTGGCACGCTTTTTGCTTGGCACAAAGTCGCAGGTAGATATTTGTGTTTGCAAATCCTAGCCCTACACTTGCCTAACACATGGATTGATCTTCGCCTTTGGTCACATCCTGACCTATAAATACTCTCCCTTTGATGAACTTCTTCATCCAAAAAAATATTCTAAGTGTTAAAATCCTCCTCTCCCTTCTGTATGTTCTCGCCCAAAAGCCTTCCCTCCCCACGAGAGTTCCCCTTGGGTAGGCCGAGGGTATACCCCCCACCTCCTGGGTGCTAGCGTGGGTACCCCTAGCCTAGTTGTTTCCAGATAATACCCTCTCGGTAGAAATACTCTCAAAAGTATTGTTATAATGCCCAAATTTCCTTAGCCAATACCTTGTAGTATTCTAAGGTTATACCTTTACAAAAAGCCCAGATATACTATTATACTTCCCGTCAGTCACCAAACCGAAACCCTAGGGAAATATCCATAGTCCGTTGAGTATCAGGTGTGGTTGGTTAGAACTGGCGGTGGTTTAGAGGGTCGAGCGCCTGAGTCGAGCTAAACGATTGCCCGGATCGACTTTGCTAGGATACCATGGGCTTATCGAGGTAATTATCTTGTCCTCTATTGTAATTGGAAATTACATGATTGCTTGAATATATAGTTGTAGTATACTATATATTAGAACTGAACGTAGTTATTGGCAATGCCTTTTGACTTAAGCTCGAATAATACTTACAGAATGCTCGCGACTTAAGCCCTAATTTAAAGAGAGTAATCGAATCGTAATTACATGTGGTCAGACAAGAGACTCGTGTAGTAGCACCGTGGAGTAGAATTGTACCCGTAGTGTTAGATGCATAACCCCCGGTTGGCTGCAGCCTACCCGATAGAGGAGAGATTTACGCCATGGGGAGCACACAATTTTCTAGAATGTTCTACCACGAGATCTAAATGTTACTAGCGCTGTGGCCTTATAGGTCAAGTACTACGCGTGGCGATCTACTTGGCTTAGTGAGTAGCCATGGCCGAGGTACTGAGCGCTTTGCTATTTAGTCGATAATCGTCGCGAGGTACGCGAACCTCTTCCTATCTCTTCTAGCATGATACGCGTGAACTATGTAGTACGAGACGCATACGTACTAAATGTACGTGATTGTTAAAACATAAAAGGTTATAACGACTTTACGAAGTTGGTTATAACAGCTTTACGTTGGTAAGAAAATACACGTGGTTTTTAAAAGGTATCGATTTGAACTATAATCGCTTGTTATGTGTTAATAAAGAACTTGAAGTATTTCAAAAGATTTTTGAATCATTTTGAAAGAAGAAGTAATACTTGGTTTTTGAAAACTTAAGAGTTATACTAGCTTTACGGGAAGTTAGGTATAACGCTTAAGAATGTTTTATCGATTTCGAAATCGTAACGTGTATCGACAAACCATCGCATTACATAAAAGGAAATGCTTTTGACTAATTAAGTATTATTAAAACCAAGAGAAACTTCCATCCGCATGGCTAAGACGAGACAAAATGATATTTCCTAGATCATGGTCTGTAATAAGATTGTTATAAACAAGAATATCCTACTCACATATAAGACTTATGTTTCTGATAGTTTTAAGGAGAATTATATTCTCAAATGAATAAGACTATGAACTACTTAAACCTTTCTAAAATGAGAAACTTGAACATTGAAACTAGGCAAACTTGATCATTGGAAAAGAATGTTGCTACTTGATTTTACAAAGAGAAGTAATTGATTTACTTTAAAAGGATAGTCACTCTATTTTATACTACGTATCAGGTGGTGACATCGTGAAAGTAACGATCTTTTAAAGAGTTAATGTATGAAGTACTTTGGGGATAAAACCCGATCTTGTTAATCATATAGTGCAGGTACCTTGTGTGAACAACCCGATTGTATTGGTTTGTGATAGCCTTGTAATACTTTCTTGATTGCTTTGATAAGTAAACGGTTGGGACGCTACGGTGTTAGTATCTGTGATGTTTGTGCGGCGGTTTCTTGATTTTGCTTATTAACTATCGTTATGATAGTATTGCGGCATTCATCTCGAGATGATTCCGGTTAAGTCGTCCGACGCGGGTAGACTCAGCGGTCGACGGACCTATGATTCGAGAATACCTACGCAGTCCCGGGCCTATGCGGAGCTACGAGTTCCGTGTTAGTACGCGCCCTTACGGGCACGCGTCCACGCGCTACGCGGATCGCGAAGTCCGTGACGACGCCGGAGAAGCACCCTCGACGCGGGAATACCTCACGCGGCCGACGGATTGGCCTACGCGAGTCGCGGAGTTCCAGGTTAGACGCAGACATCGATATCGCGCAAGGGCCGCCTTTGATCATGTGACTCGCCCAGACAGATCTTATGATACGCTTCATGACCTTGCTGGTACTGTGGGTTTTTAGTAGCTCGGCTATGCCTTCGCATTTACCCCGCACAGCTTTATTATGACACAGCGGACCCGTGTTCACGCTGTTCCTCGCGCTTTATATCATAGATCGCCACAGCCGGCGGCGTAAGGTATTCCACGCATGATTGATGCGCGGCCCGAGACCCATTGTTATACTCGAGTGATGACTGAGGGCGCGAGTCCTCGACTGATACGATCGCTGGTCAGAATCGTAGTTCGCTATCATACACGTTCCCGCTTTATATGATCGCTATGATTTCATTTACGATGTATTTTCGGGCCACATACTCTGCACTGTTGTAATCGACTCTCCTTCGGGGCCGCTCATGCCGCAGTCGAGGTACACCGCCGCTGATCCTCGCCTGTGGTCACGCTCACGCGCTGAAGCTCCGCCTCCCGAGGCTTATTCGTATAGTCCCCTGTTGTGCTACATTCAGTGGGTACGGCGGCCCCGTCCCGCCATTGTTGTCGATCATTTCTGTAGAGGTCCGTAGTAGATCACAAGTGTGGTTTGTAAAAGGATTAAACTGCTCATTTGTAAAATTGTTATTTATATACGCCGAAAGGCAAGTTTTCTCGGGACATCGCTTTGTACTTCACTTGTTTCATGTATGTGTTTTATGTTCCACTGACACTGATGTTGTGTCACCAGTGGTGCCCGGTAAGGCACCACCACGCCCGCTTTGGTCGTGACAAAAGTGGTATCAGAGCGCTTAATCTCTGAAAGTGTCTCATGCATCAGATTCAAGAGAGTCTTGATTATCTGTGTCGCGCACTACATCAATAATCGTGAGGCTATAGGATATTTTAGGATTGGTTTCTATTCTTCTCACTCAGATCGTGCCTTAGAGCCGTTGTAAGTCGGACCTCTAACGATTTCTTTCCTTACCGATATGCCTCCGCAGAGGCAACCCGAGCCTGTGAGGCAAGGCAAATGGAGCCGCGAGCAGAGTACAGAGGGTGGCGAGGGCACAGCCCAATCATTACCTAGTAGTGCTTCATTCGGGATTTCGCGACGCCACTAGCCCCGCAGAGTTTGGCACGCAATGGCAGCCCCATCGCGCCATGATATATGAACCTTCGCCCACGATCGAACAGAGAATTTAGATCGCAAAGAGGCGACCACATTAGCTATAGATTTGGCTACCAGAGAGTATACCGATGTACCGCGAGTCTCGAGGACTATCTAAAAGAGGGTCAAAAGAGTAATTCTTCGCTTAGGCTTCGAGCATGGCCCGCACGGGCTTATGCGCAGCAGCCGAGACGCGTAAATCGATGTGTTAACGGGCGACACCGTAAGAGGCCAGAGCGAAGGTCCTTTAGTAACTTTCGAGAGTCACCTCACCAGCAGATCGATTATGCACCTCCGCCAGCAGAGTGGTCTTCCACGAGTTCGTGACATTCGGTACGCAGGAGTTGGTTAGAACTCCAGTGGCTTCCGGCTCACGCAGATGCACGCCATCCCGGAATGTCATCTTTAGGTCGGGTACTTGTCAGACATGACCGCTGTGGTCCGTGTCAAGAGTGTCCTCAGAGAGGACTTAGCCTTCGTGATCGGCGGGTAGTCGCCACCTTCCTTAGGCGCGCTCTACGGGCGTGTTTGATTGAACGACAAGGGGAGCAAGAAGAGATATAGATATATCTTTAACCTCTAGAGATCAAGATGTGTGATAAGGTGAGTATACCTTAGCGCTATGTTCGATAATGGTGTTAGTCGTGATTAGATCTGGTTGTTTAACCGAGTAAGATTTTGGGGGATAGAGAAGGCGCGAGCCTTAGAGCTTTTACGCAGAGACCTTAGAGCGAGGCCATCTCGAGAAAAGGTGTAGTGTTATGTTTGACTTTATCGGAGTGCATAGTGCACGGAGTTACGGTTGATAGGTCCCTAGTAGCGTGGAATGAAAGGGGGTAGTCGAGCTAAAGACCGCCAGGTTTTCGTGAACGTGATTAGTAGACCGCTCCGGATCGGGAACTAGCGTCAGGCTCGACGACGGCCTGATTAAGGCAGCGATGCGGGTCAACCCGCGCCCGCTTGGTGGGCGGGTCAGCTTGTGGTGGTCCCGCCTTGTGGTAGGGTCACGAGGGTGTTAGGCCCATGTTCGCTTAACCAACAGACGAAGTTCGTGGATGATTCGACCGTGGTCGGGCCGACGGGGCAGCCCATCGTGTTCTTCGCTCGACCGCTTTACCGTGGTTGAGTTATCCGGCGGTTGAAAGGCTGCACGGTGCCTACCTTTACCTTATGTCGCATGCTGAAGCCTGTGTGGCTATTTTCGCTTTCTAAAAGTTTACTGTGCAGGTTAAGAACTCGCGAGTCTCGACCGCATTCGCCTCGCCATGCGTGGATTTCGTGGATAGTTGGGATTGTTGTCTCCTGGAGGTAGGTTTGATCTACCATTTTGTTCGGATATCGCCTGCGAAGCCTTGTAAGGGCGGAAGTGTAAGTTGCCGGCCGATTGGTTCGAGGTTGGCAAGGTTCTGATACCGTTCAGCTTGTTCCACAGATCGTGGATAGTGAGGTTGTCTAGAAGAAGTTCCGCAGCTCGCAGAAATCGTGGCGGATAATCGGCGACGACGCCAGAGTTCGTGCCGACGGTCGGTCTTCGAAAGTACCACCCCGGTCAGCGTGGCATGTTTGGAAAACAGAGGAACTTAGCCCGAGTTACTTGGGCCTTTGTGAGTTCATGTGAAGGATAGGCCAGTTGCCTATATGTTAGCATTTGCCGTCCGCTGGGAGGCAGAGGTCCGGCCTTTCAGACAGATGTTCGGGAAAAGTGATCGAGATCCATCCAGAGTGTTCCCACTTAACGATGACCACGCAGAGATAGTAACCCCGAGTTTTAGATAATCGCCGACGTAACGTGGTAAGAGTTCGAGGCACGACATCCTCCGGATCGCAGCAGCCCGCACTATTTGTCGGGTCGCCTGAGCAAGGCTCGCGACAAAGTGACAAAGTGGTATCTACGACGAGTAAAGAGAGAAGCGAGCATGTATGGCGAGCATAGATGTGATCATTTCTTTTGCAGAGAGAAGGTACGAAAGAAGTATATTTTAGACCTCGAGAGAGTGGTCGCGTGATGTTAGAGGTGTTTCCTCGACTGGATGAGTATTTTGCGCAGCTTGTTTCGTGGCTACGTGGCGTGTTTGTTCTCGTAAGTATAGTAGTGAAGACTATATCGGGCGCGCTTGTTTTGAGATTTAGAATGAACATTCGACGAATGTTTCGGGCGAGGAGAATGTTATACCCCAGATTTCCGCAGTATGTACGTGGGCGCACGAGAAAATTTGAACTTGTATTAAGGCTCGGCCGAATTAATTTTGTTCACAACACCCGCTAGAGAGTTTTCGACAAACGCTTTCACGCCTTCGTAGGGAATTTCCGCTATGTCATTTTTAATTTTTGGCGGATTTTTCCGAGAGACGAACGTGTTGATTAACAAGAGGGCGCCACTTGGCACCCTCTCATTGTGGATTTCAAATCGCCCATCGACGAAAATGGCTAAGCTTGGCACGCTTTTGTGCCTCGCACAAAGTCGGGTAGGTAGGATATTTGTGTTTGCAAATCCTAGCCCTACACTCGCCTAACACACGGATTGATCTTCGCCTTTGGTTGGCCATCCTCGACCTATAAATACCTCCCTTTGATGAACTTCTTCATCCAAAAAAATATTCTAAGTGTTAAAATCCCTCCTCTCCCTTCTAGAGGTTCTCGCCCAAAAGCCTTCCTCCTCGTCGAGTTCCCCTGTGGGTAGCCGGGGTATACCCCACCTCCTTGGGTGCTAGCATGGGTACCCCTAGCCTAGTTGTTTCAGATAATACCCCTCTCTTGGTAGAAATACTCTCAAAAGTATCATTATAATGCCCAAATTTCCTTAGCCAATACCTTGTAGTATTCTAAGGTTATACCTTTACAAAAGCCCAGATATACTATTATACTTCCGTCACCACCAAACCAAACCCTAGGGAAATCTCCATAGTCCACTGAGTATTGTGTGTTGGTTAGAACTTCTAAGGGTGGTTTAGAGCTGGTTGAGCGCCGAGTCGAGCTAAACGATTGCCCGTGATCGACTTTAAGCTAGATAATTATGGGCTTATCGAGGTAATTATCTTGTTCTCTATCAGAATTGGAAATTACATGATCGCTTGAATATATAGTTGTAGTATACTATATATTAGAATCGAACGTAGTTATTGCAATGTCTTTTGACTTAAGCCCGATTAATACTTACTGCAATGTCTCGCGACTTAAGCCCAATTTAAAGAGAGTACCGAATCAGAATTACATAGGGTGGTCAGACATGAGACTTGTGTAGTAGTACCGCGGAGTAGAATTGTACCTGCTAGGTTAGATGCATAACCCCGGTTGGCTTGGTAGCCTACTGATAGAGGAGAGATTTACGCTGCCATGGGGAGGTACGCTAATTTTCTAGAATGTTCTACGATGAGATCTAAATGTTAATGTCACTGCGGGCCTTATAGGTCAAGTACTACGCGTGGCGCGATCTACTTGGCTTAGGAGTAGCCGCGTTTGAGGTACTGGAGCGTTTTGCTATTTAGTCGATAATCGCCGCGAGGTATGCGAACCTCTTCCTATCTCTTCTAGCATGATACGTGTGGAACTATGTAGTACCAGAGACGCATACGTGCTAAATGTATGTGATTGGTTAAAACATAAAGTGTTATAACGACTTTATGGGAAGTTGGTTATAACAAATTTTATGTTGGTAAGAAAATACACGTGGTTTTTAAAAGGTAATCGATGTGAACTATAATCGCTTGTTATGTGTTAATAAAGAACTTGAAGTATTTCAAAAGATTTTGAATCATTTTGAAAGAAGAAGTAATACTTGGTTTTTGAAAACTTAAGAGTTATACTAGCTTTACGGGAAGTTAGTATAACGGCTTAAGAATGTTTTATCGATTTCGAAATCGTAATGTATCGACAAACCATCGCATGCTAATAAAAGGAAATGCTTTGACTAATTAAGTATTATTAAAACCAAGAGAAACTTCCATCCGCATGAAGCTAAGATGAGACAAAATGATATTTCCTAGATCATGGTCAGAATAAGATTGTTATAAACAAGAATATCCTACTCACATATAAGACTTATGTTTCTCGATAGTTTTAAGGAGAATTATATTCTCAAATGAATAAGACTATGAACTACTAAACCTTTCTAAAATGAGAAATCAACATTGGAAACTAGGCAAACTTGATCATTGGAAAAGAATGTTGCTACTTGATTTTACAAAGAGAAGTAATTGATTTACTTTAAAAGGATAGTCACTCTATTTTATACTACGTATCAGGTGACATCGTGAAAGTAACGATCTTTTAAAGAGTTAATGTATGAAGTACTTTGGGATAAAACCCGATCTTGTTAATCATATAGTAGAAGGTACCTCGTGTGAACAACCCGATCAGATTGGTTTGTGATAGCCTTGTAATACTTTCGATTGCTTTGATAAGTAAACGGTTGGGACGCTACGTGTGTTAGTATCTTGTGATGTTTGTGTGGCGGTTTCCTGATTTTGCTTATTAACTATCGGGCGTTATGATAGTATTGCGGCATTCATCTCGAGATGATTCCGGGTTGTCGCTCCGACGCGGGTAGACTCAAAGTGGTCGATGGACCTATGATTCGAGAATACCTACGCAGTCCCGGGCCTGCGCGAGCTACGAGAGTTCCGGTGTTAGTACGCGCCTTTACGGGTACGCGTCCATGCGCTACGCGATCGCGTTCGTGACGACGCCGGAGTAGCTACCCTCGACGCGGAATACCTCACGCGGGCCGACGGGATTGGCCTACGCGAGTCAGCGGGAGTTCCAGGGTTAGACGCGACATTGATATCGCGGGCAAGTGGCGCCTTTGATCATGCGACGGCCCAGACAGATCTTATGATACGCTTCATGACCTTGTTGGTACCGCTGGTTTTTAGTAGTGGCTATGCCTTCGCATTTACCCCGCACAGCTTTATTATGACACAGTGGGACTCGTGTTCATGTGTGTCCTGGTGCTTTTATATCATAGATCGCCAAGCCGGCGAAGGCGTATTCCACGCATGATTGATGTCGTGGCCCGAGACCCATTGTTATACTTCGAGTGATGACTGAGGGCGAGTCCTCGACGATACGATCGCTGGTTGTAAATCAGAGTTTGGTTATCATACATGTCTCCCGCTTTATATGATCACGCTATGATTTCATTTACGATGTATTTTCAGTTTCACATACTCGCACTGTTAGATCGACCTCCTTCGGCCGCGTTCATGCCGCAGTCGAGGTACACCGCCGCTGATCTCGCCTAGGGTCACAGCGCGTGGAAGCTCCGCCTCCGAGGCTTATTCGTATAGTCCCCTGTTGTAGGTGCTATATTCGTGGGTATGGCGGGCCCCGCCTGCTATCATTGTCGATCATTTCTTAGAGGTCCAGTAATCGCTGTGCGGTGGTTTGTAAAAGGATTAAACTGCTCATTTGTAAAAATTGTTATTTATATATGCCGAAAGGCAAGTTTTCTCAGACATCGTTTTGTACTTCACTTGTTTCATGTATGTGTTTTATGTTCCGCTGACACTGATGTTGTGTCACCAGGGTGCCCGGTAAGGCACCAACACGGGCCCGGGTTTGGGTCAGATGTAAAGCCAACTACCGATACCAAGCGTGTCACGGCCGTTCAACGGAAAGTACGAGGGCTAACTACCGATACCAAGGTCAGATCACGAGACTTCGCCACTAAACCGAACGGCAAGCGCTAAGGCTAACTACCACCTACTACCGAATCACCACGAGACGGCAAGTAAAGCCAACCACCGATACCAAGGCCGAATCAAGAAAACCTCACGAGAGCTAGTCCATGGAATAACACTATCAATGCGAGGCATCTGCGGAATTCTCCATCACCACCGGACGCTCCAAGTAATATCATAACAAATCAGCCGAATTCTCCATCGAGAGACGCTGGTATAGAAATACAATACCGACGACAAGGCTATCACACGCAAACATAGGCAAGTTACACAAAACTCAAGGTACTTTCATATTATGCCAAAGTCCAGGTATTAACCCCAAAGTACTACGTACGTTAAATTCTTTTTTTAAAAGATCCATTTCTTTTACAAAGGTCACCCGATGCCTCGTATTATAAAAATAGAGTGACTAACATTTTTAAGTAAACCAAAACAACTTCCATACTTTCCTTTTTAAACCAAAACACTTCTCCTTTTAAAATCAAGTTACAACATTCTTTTCCAAAGTTCAAGTTTGCCTAATTTCAAATATTCACGCTCTTATTTTCAAAGATTTCATAGTTCATAGTCTTAATCATTTAATAACGTAATTCTCTTTTAAAACAATTTGAGCAACATATGCCTTATGTGTGAGTAGGTTATTCTTGTTTATAACAATCTTATTAAAGCAGCCATGATCTAGGAAATGTAATACAATCTTGTCTTATCTTAGCTTCTATGCAGATGGAGGTTTCTACTGGTTTTAATATAATTACTTATTTGTCAATACATTTTCCTTTATTAACGCTGCAAAGTGGTTCGCTCGATACTTATTCTCATTTCCAAATCAAGAAACATTATTCTTTAAAAACCAAGTACTCATTACTCACGAATGAGGTTTCACACTTCTTAACAACTTTCATATCAATTCAATTAAGTCAAGTCTCTTATCTATTAAGATTAAGTCTCTTAACTTCTAAAATCAATAAACCATTCTTTTTATTTCTCTTAAGTCGTTATACCTAACTTCCCATAAAGCTAGTAAAATTCTTAGGCTTTTAAAACCAGGTATTACTCTTCTTTCAAAAACGATTCTTAATTCTTTGAAATACTTCAAGATTCTTATTATTTAAAACTCAAGTCAAAAGACATCAAGTAAAACCACGCTCATTAACACACGCACGCTCACCGTACTATATATATTCTTTTAAATATCATGCTCAAGAGGATAGGAAGAATCACATACCGCGACGATTATCGACTATTAGCAAATAGCTCCAGCATCAGAATCGTTAGCCTCTTCCACCCTTCGAGTAGAATACGCTACTCGCAGTACTTCAACCTATAACGGTCATATAAGTCTATCAACATCTAGACTACTCTGCAGAATAATTCTAGATACAGATTCCTTTATTCTATGGAAAATTGGGCAGCACTTCCTGTTATACCCCGTATTTCCAGAGTATGTACGTAAGGGAATACGTACAAAAAGTTTGGCCTTAAAGTTAGCCTTGGACGTTTTATTTGTGCACAACACACTAGAAGAATCGTTTTCCTACGAAACGCTTTCCACACTTTCGTAGGAAAATTCACTATGTCATTTAGTATTTTTATGGATTTTTCCGAGAGACGAAACATTTTGGATCAACGGAGGGCTTACACTTGTCACCCTCCAATTGGTGGACTTGACACGCAATAGGGCCGATTGGGTTGGCTTCTTTGTCTTGGAGTTGGTAGGATATTTTGTGTGCAAGTTGCCAAGGATACTTGCCTAAATCCTCACCCTACACTTGCCTTGCACTTGTCTTCATCTTGGCCACTGTCGCAAGGCTCGAGCTATAAATACCCTCTCGAGATGAAGAGTTCTTCATCCACAAAAGCTTTCCAAGTCTAAAAATCCTTCCTCTCCCTTTGTAAGCAATTCGCCCAACACCCCCTTCCCTCGAGAAGCTTGCCGAGGCCTACCCCTAGCTAGCCGAAATCTACCCCTCCTTGATAGAAAAGTTGTCTTCTAGTATTGTTATAATGCCCAAAATACCCTAGCCCAAATCCCTTTGTACTTAGTAGAAGTTGTGAAGAACTTCTAAGGTTTCTCGAGCTATCTGAGCGCATAAACTTAGAGCTAAACCTTGCTCAAAGCGACTTTTATCTAGGATATTATTGGGCTTACCGAGGTAAATAAACTTACCCTTCTTTTATAATTAGAGAGTATATATACCGTAGAAGTATAAGAATAAGTATAAATACTTAGAAGAGTATTAAAGAATAGAATTGGATCTATCACAAGAGAAGGGTTTAAAAGAAGAATAATTGAATCAGACTACATAGGACTGCTTTCACAAAGAGACTCATATAGCTCACCGTAGGGTTGTGGCCGCCCGACAACTGCAGAATTGTGAACCCTCTGCTTAGAATGACCTTCGCAGTAGTCTAGACTTTGATAGATGTCTGTGACTATTATAGGTCACTCTCGCGCGACATATTCAACTTGGCGTGGTTTTCACGGTATGGTATGTGATTCTTCCTAAGCATGATATTTTACAATATATAGTACTGAGACGCATACGTGTTAATCGAATAATAACTACGGCAATGTCTTTGACTTAAGCCCAATAATACTTAGGTAATGCCTCACGCTTAAGCTCGAATAATACTTACGGAATGCCTCACGCTTAAGCTCAATAATAAAGAATCGAAGCATTTCAAAAGAATATCGATCATTTTTAACAGAAGATAAATATTTGGTTTTTAAAACAAAGCTTAAGAGTTATACTAGCTTTACGGGAAGTTAGGTATAACAACTTAAGAAAGATAAAAAGGAACTGCTTACTTGTTTGTTTATAAAAGCCTTGTATTGATTTCTATGTAGTAAGATTTGTTTGATAAGTAGACATATTATGATGCTACCGTGTTAGTGTCTTGAAATGTCAGTAAGGGGTCATTCTCATTGCGGCTTACCTTGCTAACCTGAAGTCCGCTGTAATCGTTATTGTATCACCTACCCTCGATCGTTATAATCGGTGGCTTGCCCCTTGACGCGGGTCTATACGGCCATGCGGTTCGCGAGACTACGCGAGCGCGTATGCTCCGTGATTGATCATTCCGGTGTTTAGCCCGACGCGGATTCTCATGCGTCCGCTGAGACTACGCGGTCTTTTCGAGGCTATGCGTCGCGGGAGCCTAGGCGGATGCCGGGGTTGGCTGCCCCGATGCGCAGGAATACCTCACGCGGTCTGTGACCTATGCGGCCGCGGAAGTCCGTGACTAGGCACGCAGAATGATACTACGGGCGATCGCCTTGCTTCGATCATTCGCGCCTAGAATAGACTCGCTACGCTTTTCCTATTATCGTTGTTGTTTGGATGTGGCACTATGTGCAATTGAACTGATTGTATTTGTGAAAAGGTTTTAAATACTTTGATTTCATTTCCGCTTTATAGTTTCACATACTTGGTACCGTTGTAATCGACTCTCCTTCGGGGCCGCTCACGCCGCAGTAAGGGCAAGGTGTGCTAGATCCGCATCCAGATCTCTTTGCATTGGTGTCGTGAGCTCCATCTTCTCCGAGGCTCTACTTTTGGTATGATCTCCCGTATTGTAGATAGTTTGTAGCCAGGTATGGCGGGCCCCGTCCCGCCATAGTTGTATATTTCAGAGGTCCAGAGTCATGCTGTACAGGTTTGATGTAATCGCTAAACCTTGTTTATATATATATGCCGAAAGGCGACGCTTGTTCACATAAATCGTGTCTTATTTTATAAACTGTTTCGCCTTGTTTTATATTCCGCCGTTACTCGATATTTGACTACTGGGTGCCTTGAGGCACTACCACGCCCGAACGGGTCGTGACAAAAGTGGTATCGTGAGCGCTTAATCCTGAAAGTGTCTACATACCGTATCTAGTAGAGTCTTGATTATCGTGCTGCGCACTACACCAATAATCGTGAGGCTATAGGATATTTAGGATTGGTTTCGCTTCTTCTCATTCTCGAGATCGTGCTTTAGAGCCGTGTTATAGGTCGACCTCTAACGATTCCTTTCCCGCAATGCTTATGCCTCCACGTAAGGCAACCCGCCTGTATGGGCAAGGCAAATGAGGAGTCGCTAGCGTGACACCTAGAGTCACGAGGGCTCGTGCCCGGGCCTATACCAGACGGCGAGTTCTATGACGCCGCCGCCCCAAAGAGACCACACACCCACACCTCCCGGCCCCACACCGGGCGGAGGAGTTAGGTACAAGGAGACGGCCCACTATTGGCCAGAGTTGTGGCCCGATACGAGAGAGGCCGATGCGTAGCCTGCAGCTCCAGCCGCACCCGTAGTGCACCCGAGGCGTATAGTTCGAGACTACGGATTTCTTAGTTGTAGCCCGCCGTAGTTTTACGGGTCGAGGCCGAGGATGATCCGCAGGAGTTCATCCGCCACCGCAGAGGATTACGCGGGTGATCGTGGCTTCAGAGATCGAGTCCGGATATTCGGTTCAGACGGCCGCGTGATACCGCAATGATTGGTTTGATTCATGGAGCTTTCCCGGGAGAGCATGCACTCCAGCAGATGGGATGACTTTTCAGAGGCTTTTCTCACACACTTCTTGCCTCCGCATACGGCGAGGGCACGAGCCGATAGATTCTTGTTGCCGAGACAGGAGGACGCATGCCGAGGGAGTACAATGTCGAGTTTGATTCTTTGGCTCGATATGCCCTCGACCGTAGCGTATACGGAGGACCGTGCATCGCTATGTCACTGGCTCGATGATTACATGGCCGAAGTCTTGGCGGGTGTGTCCTTCACCAGTAATGGACATTACCCGATGCAGCTCATGCACTAGGATGCGAGGAGCGCAGAGACCACGGCAGAGCGATATCGCAGCAGGAAGGCCAAGACGGCCGGTTCTTTGGTGGTTCTCGTGGCGCGATCGCCAGAAGTCCAGATTTGCACCACACCGCGCAGAGCGCTCCTACATCTTCTGTGATACCAGAGCGGCCGGGCCAGTGGCCCCAGACTTCGGATTTCCGGTAGCAGGGGTGCTAACCGCTCGAGGTCCGCCCAGCAGCCCGCTGTGGTAGATACCATTCGAGTCAGACCGGAGCTTGCTACACGCGGTGGCCGCAGGTCATTTCGCGAGTTTGTCCGACCGGGCGGCGCCGTGGTAGGCCTGGCCATGTGGTGGTTGCCGCTTCTTCATCCTCGACAGCTTACTCGCCCGAGGGCAAGGTACTCACGGACCAGCAGGTCGCGGCAGGTCGTGGCTCGGTCCGCCTAGCGGTCCTCGTAACCGCATTTATGCTTTGTCCACCGACAGATCGTGAGGCCTCACCGATGTCGCCAAAGTACCTTATCGCTCGGGTTTGATGTATACGCTGATAGATCCGGTTCTACTGGCCCCATATATCTCCCTGTTGCTAGTAGGATAGGATAGAGCCTGAGTCCATAGACCCTTTCGAGGTAGCTACGCCAGTGGGTGATTCGGTGGTAGCTCATGGTATATAGAGCTTGTCCCGTGACCATTTACGCCGACTTCAGCCGACTTGATAGAGCCGAGATGATTGACTTCGACGTGATTATGGGACGGATTGGCTAGCTTCTGCTACGCCAATGTAGACCGCAGAGAGAGAGTAGTACGTTCCGCTTTCTCGAGGAGCCGGTCGAGTGAGGAGCACCAGACGCCGAAAGGTAGGTTTATTTCCTACCTCAAGGCTAGGAAGATGGTGCGTATGGGTATATCTACCATCTCGTCGTGTTTGATATCAAGCCGCGGTACCAGATTTTCACGGCCTAAAGAGTCACGAGTTCCCGACGTGTTTCCTGATGACCTCCGCATCCTCCCGAGAGGAGATCGAGTTTTGTATAGATGTATTACTGACACTCGCCTATTTCCATTCCGCCATACGTAACGGCACCGCCGAGTTGAGAGTTGAAGGACCAAATTAGGATTTGGCCGGAGAAGCGGTTTTATCGACCTAGTGTTTCTCCCGGGGCGCCAGATTGTTCGTGAAGAAGTGACGACGCCGCGCATGTGTGTTGACTACAGCACGAACAAGGTGACCATTAAGAACAGATACCCTTCCTGTGATTGATGATTTGTTCGACCATTGCAGTGGCGAGGTGTTTCTCCAAGATTGATCTACGGCCGCTATCATCAAAGTAGTCGAGAGGTGGATGTCCCTAGATCGCATTCCGACCCTGACGCATTATGAGTTCGTGGTCATGTCTTGGTTGACCAATGCTCCGCAGATTCATGGATTTGATGAACCGAGTGTTCAAACCATTTTGGACACGCTTGTGATAGTGTTCATCGATGATATCTTGGTTTATTCTCGCCAGAGCGTGAGCACGCGAGCATTTGAGGATCGTGGCCGACGCTTCTCCAGATCAGCAGCTGTACGCCAAGTTTTCCAAATGTGAGTTTTGCTGACTTGGCGCTTTCGGGCATATTGTCGGGCCGATGGCATTCGAGTGGATACGCCAAGATCGAGGCAACAGACTTGGCCTAGACCTACTACTCCGGCTGAGGTTCGCAGCTCGGGCCTTGCAGTTATTATCGGCGGTTCGTGGAGAAGTTTGCTTTATCTTCGCACCATTGACTAGGCCGACTCGTATGGCGCCAAGTTTCAGTGGATCGATGCTTGGAGCGTGGTTTTCTGTCGAAAGAGAGATCCGACGATCGCCTCGCTTCTTACTTCCGCAGGTCCAGATGGTTATGTCGGTATTGTGATGCGCCGCATCGGTTGGGATGTGGCTGATGCAGCATGGCAGAGTTATAGCATACGCATCCCGACACAAGAAACACGAGGAACTACCCCACCCATGATTTAGAGTCACCGTGATTCACGCCAAGATCCGAGGCACTATTTGTACGGGGTTCACGTGGATATTTATACGCATCACAAGAGCCTCCAAAGATATCTTCACCAGAGGAGTCGAACTTACGATGCAGACGGTGGTTAGAGTTGCTTAAGGATTACGATGTTGATATCCTGTACCACCCGGGAAGGCCAACGTTGTGGCGTATGCCTTAGTCGTAGGTCACGGGGAGCCTATCGATGTGCAAATAGAGAGGAGGGACATGGTTCGTGATTTGCATCGCTTAGCGAGCCTCGTGTCCGCTTGATTGATTCTCGATAGCGTGGGTTAGAGTTCGTGAGGTTGCCGAGTCTTCCATCGCCGAGCGAGGTAAGAGGCAATACCGAGGATCCGCTTTGATTCGATATCGTGATACGCCTCTTCGTGAGGGCGCGGTCCTTGAGGTAGCACCGATGGGTGCTAAGGTTTGAGGGCGATTGTGTGTTCCAGATGTTTCGTGACTTCGCAGCAGGTTCGGGGAAGCACACACACAAGCATTTCTATCCATCCGGTCGACTCAAGATGTACCACGACCTTAGATCCGTATTGGTGGGATGGTTTGAAGAGGACGCTGCAGAGTTCGTAGCTCGGCCCATGTTGCCGCAGTGAAGGTAGAGCACCGCAGGCCCGGTGGTCCGTTACATGTGCGATAGAGATCCCGACCTGGAAGTGGAGGTCCTCAACATGGACTTCATCACAGGATTGCCTCGCACTCGCAGGAGACATGATTCTATATGGGTTATCGTCGACAGTCGATTTAAATCAGCCCACTTTCTTCCAAGTTAGGACGACTTTTCTACCGAGGATTATGCCGACTTTACATCCGAGAGATCGCCGATCGCATGGAGTCCCTATTTCGACCATATCCGATGTAGGAGCCCGCTTACGCTAACTTCGGAGGTCCTTCCAGAGGGTTTAGGGACGCAGTGAGCCCGAGTAATCGCATTTCATCCACGCATGCACGGCAGCAGAGCGCACTATCCGCACTTTGAGGATATGTCGCGAGCCCGTGTTATTGACTTCAGTGGTAGTTGGAGGATCATTTACCTCAGTTGAGTTTGCGATAATAATAGCTACCACCCAAAGATTCGATGGCGCCTTACGAGGCCTTATATGGAGGAAGTGCAGACGCCTATAGGTTGGTTCGATGTGGGCGAGGTGGCTAGTGGGACCAGATTTGGTGCAGCAGTGCGGATAAGGCGGTTTATCCGAGAGCGCTATCGACACCGTAGTCGATGTAAGTCGATGTAGATCATCGCCGCCGTGATCCGGAGTTCGCTGATACGATTGGGTTTTCTGAAGGTGTCACCCACGGCGGTGTGATGAGATTCGGGAAGAGGAAACTCACCAAGGTACATCGGGCCGTTTCAGATTGTCCGCAGAGGTAGGCAAGGTTGCCTACGAGTTGGATCCGCCGTCCGATCCGGAGGCGCGCATCCGGTTTTTCACGATCTACGCCGAGGAGATGTATCGGGATCCATCTAGTGGTACACCCGATTGACGATGTCCAGTGTGACCGGCGGGTTATCGATGAGGAGATTCCCATAGCGATAGTCGATCGTCGTTAGGCGTCATGACGAAGGACGTGGCTTCCACAAAGTCTTGTGGCGAACGAGCTCAGTGGAGGATGACGGGGAAGCCGAGGAGGACATGAGGCGTATATCCTCACCTATTCTACACCTCCGTGTAATTCACTTTCCTACTTGTAAATTTCCATTATCATTTATGCCTAAGTGTTATTTTGGCCACGCGTGGCACTTACAAACCGCTTAAGCTTCTTCGATAATCGTTTGAGAAGGAACATTCGACGAATGTTTCGGCGAGGGGAGAATGTTATACCCGTATTTCAGAGTATGTACGTAAGGGAATACGCATAAAAGTTTGGCCTTAAAGTTAGCCTCGACGCTTTATTTGTGCACAACACACTAGAAGAATCGCTTTCGACTAAACGTTTCCACGCCTTCGTAGGAAAATTCGACTATGTCATTTAGTATTTTTGGCGGATTTTTCCGAGAGACGAAACATTTTGATCAACGGAGGGCGACACTTGTCACCCTCCAATTGGTGGACTTGACACGACAATAGGGCCGATTGGGTTGGCTTCTTTTGTCTTGGAGTTGGTAGGATATTTTGTGTGCAAGATGGCCAAGGACACTTGCCTAAATCCTCACCCTACACTTGCCTTGCACTTGTCTTCATCTTGGCCATTGGTTGGCCAAGGCTTGAGCTATAAATACCCCTCGAGATGAAGAGTTCTTCATCCACAAAAGCTTTCCAAGTCTAAAAATCCTTCCTCTCCCTTTGTAAGCAATTCGCCCAACACCCCCTTCCCCTCGAGAAGCTTCGCCGAGGCCTACCCCCTAGCTAGCCGAAATCTACCCCCCTCCCTTGGTAGAAAAGTTGTCTTCTAGTATTGTTATAATGCCCAAAATACCCTAGCCCAAATCCCTTTGTACTTAGTAGAAGTTGTGAAGAACTTCAAGGTTTCTCGAGCTATCTGAGCGCATAACTTAGAGCTAAACCTTGCTCAGCGCGACTTTTATCTAGGATATTATTGGGCTTACGAGGTAAATAAACTTACCCTTCTTTTATAATTAGAGTATATATCTGTAGAAGTATAAGAATAAGTATAAATACTTAGAAGAGTATTAAAGAATAGAATTGGACCATTATCACAGTAGGGGGTTTAAAAGAAGAATAATTGAATCAGACTACATAGACTGCTTTCACAAAGAGACTCATATAGCTCACCGGTAGGGTTGCCCGACAATCCGTAGAATTGTGAACCCTCTGCTTAGAATGACCTTCGAGTAGTCTAGACTTTGATAGATGTCTGTGACTATTATAGGTCGACTCTGCGCGACATATTCAACTTGGCAGTGGTTTTCACGAGAAGGTATGTGATTCTTCCTAAGCATGATATTTTATAATATATAGTACGGTAGACGCATACGTGTTAATCGAATAATAACTACGCAATGTCTTTGACTTAAGCCCGAATAATACTTAGGCAATGCCTCACGCTTAAGCTCGAATAATACTTACAGAATGCCTCACGCTTAAGCTCCAATAATAAAGAACTGAAGCATTTCAAAAGAATATCGATCATTTTTAATGTAAGATAAATATTTGGTTTTAAACAAAAGCTTAAGAGTTATACTAGCTTTATGGGAAGTTAGGTATAACAACTTAAGAAAGATAAAAGGAATTGTTTACTTGTTTGTTTATAAAAGCCTTGTATTGATTTCTTAAGTGTAGTAAGATTTGTTTGATAAGTAGACATATTATGATGCTACCTGTTAGTGTCTTGAAACGTGTAAAGGGGTCATTCTTGCTGGCTTACGCTTAACCTAAGTCTGTTGCATCGTTATTGTATCACCTACCCTCGATCGTTATACCGAGGGCTTGCCCCCCGTGATGCGGGTCTATACTGCCTATGCGGTCTGTGAGACTATGCGGAGCAACGGTATGCTCCAGGATTGATCATTCCGGTGTTTAGCCCGACGCGGGGATTCCTATGCGGTCCGCTGAGACTACGCGGTCTTTTGAGGCTATGCGGCTGCGGGAGCCTAGGCGGATGCCGGGGTTGGCTGCCCCGATGCGAGGAATACCTCACGCGGTCTGTGTGACCCATGCGGCCGCGAAGTCCAGGACTAGGCACGCAGAATGATACTATGGGAGATTTGCCTTGCTTCGATCATTCGCGCCTAGAATATACTGCTACGCTTTTCCTATTATCGCTGTTGTTTGTGATGTGGCACTATGTGCAATTGAATCATTGTATTTGTGAAAAGGTTTTAAATACTTTGATTTCATTTCGCTTTATAGTTTCACATACTTGGTACCGTTGTGACTCTCTTTCTGGGCCGCTCATGCCGCAGTGGCAAAGAGCAGGTGCTAGATCCGCATCCTTAGGATCTCTTTGCATTGGTGTCAGGAGCTCCATCTTCTCCGGAGGCTCTACTTTTGGTATGATCTCCCTGTATTGTAGATAGTTTGTACAGTCAGGGTATGGCGGGGCCCTGTCCCGCCATAGTTGTATATTTCCTTAGAGGTCTGTAGTCATGTTGTACAGTGTCGGATGTAACTGCTAAACCTTGTTTATATATATATGCCGAAAGGCGACGTTTGTTCACATAAACTGTGTCTTATTTTATAAACTGTTCCCTGCCTTGTTTTATATTCCGCTGGTTACTCTGATGTTTGACTACTTGGGTGCCCCGGTAAGGCACGATCACCAGGCCTAACGGGTCGTGACACTTCCTACCCGCCAATCTACACAAGTCATCAGAAATACACCTATGTAAGTACATTCAATCTTCTTTCTTTAATATTCTTCGATGTGATTTCAATTCAATTCTCTTCTATTATACCATCCTTCATACGTCTTATACTTATTTCTATACTACTACAAGATGTAATTTCCAATTACAATAGAAGGACAAGAGTATTTACCTCGATAAGCCCAAAATTATCCAAGTTAAATGTCGATCCCGAGAAACGTTTAGCTCCTACTGGCGCCCAACCCGCTCCAAACAACCCTTAAGTTCTACACAACTTCTTCTTAATACTTCAACTTGCTATGAAGATTTCCTTAGGGTTTCATAGTGGCTAAAGGAAGTATAATAGTATTTGGGCTTTAGTATAAGGTAACCTTGGAATACTACAAGGTATTTGGGCCAAGGTATTTTGGAATAGTAACAATACTGAGAATACTTTTTCTACCAGCGGGGGTATTTTACGAAAAACAACTAGGCAAAGTGGGGAATGTTTCGCCAAGGCCTCTCAAAGGGAGGAGCCTGGACGAAAAACTACACTAAGGGGGAGAGGGTTTTAGACTTGGAATTTCAAGTGAGGATGAAGAAATAGTCTCGTTAGAGGGTATTTATAGGACATTCAATGGCCAAGATTAAGCCAAGTGGTGGGCAAGTGTAGGGTGAAGATTTGGACATGTGTTTGTGGGTCCCACTTGCTCATCAACTACATAAAATATCCTACCAACTCCTTGACAAAAAGAAAGGCAAACGTGCAGATGTTTTCGTCCTAACTTCCGCCACTGAGGTGACACTTGTCACCCTCTCGTTGGTCCAAAATATTTCATCTCTCGGAAAAATCCGCAGAAATTATAAATGTTGCAACCGATTTTTCCCTTCGCAAAGTCCGAAAACGCTTCGCCTGAAACGATTCTTTTTGCTAGTTGTGCACAAATTTCGCCCCTGCCTAACTTAAGGCTTAAACTTTGACGCACGCCTCACGCACATACTCCGAAATACTGGTATAACATTCTCCTCCTTAGAAACATTCATCCCGAATGTTCCTTCTCAAGACGATAACGGTAAAGTTCCTCATAACAAGTTGCCAATGCCACACCCGCCACCAAATAACACACACGCAAATACTTATCCCAAGTCAACAAGGAATCACCTCTAGCATTACAAAAGCTTCCACCCCCAGTCTAAAAGATACTCCCTTCGCATCTTCACTTCACAACAAAATGATCTCTGTTATTCTGCTAACACACGTTCTCTTCTTTCCTCACTGTCAGATTTCTCGAACACTTGAACTCTTTCTAGTATAATGCACTCATACTTGACCATCGCCTTTCCAAAATCTCTGGAGTCGCTACATCCAAACTTGGTCATCTTACTAGCCTCGATCTTCTTTAAGGCCATTCCCGGCCTTCACGATCCGCTTCTGGTCAAACAAATCCACGAACTCATACGATGGTCATCTAAACTTGGGCCTGGCACCCTCGTGACCCTACCACCTGGAGGGACCACCTCGAACTGACCCCACCACATTACAAAGCCGCGGTTGACTCCGCGATTGGTCTTCAACCCGACCCGCTATCGCCTAAACACTTGTTCCCGATTCGGAAAATCTTACCTATACAAGTCCGTAAAGCTACCACTTTCATCTTACACAACCCACGGAAATATCCCACAATACATTTATACGCATACCAAGTATTTTGACAAGGACTAACTGTGAAAATCTTTTATTCAAGACTACTTACACCTAAGGTCTCAACGTGTAATATTCTAAGGTTCATACCTTCCTCGTCCCCATACTTATTCTTTCAACTAACCATGTCTCTAAACCACAATATACACAATGATATCTGCATATAGTACTCAACATATAATCATCATAACACGCATGTCGATCTCTAGAGGGTTAAGGATATACTGAAAGATAGGCGGCTCAAAGGACCGCTAAAATCGAACTTCTACCGCGACCTGCCGTGGCTGCACGGCATGAGCATCCCGCCTAGCTATGGAAGGTGAAGAACCCGCAATCGATCTCGTAGTCTGGCTATCCCACTGCTACCTGGCTGGATGCTTCGCCCGGATGGCATTGCTGCGCAAGAATAACAATCTCCCAAATTAGTACGACACTCTCCTTATGAAGTTTTCCACAACGCCACATCGAGACAAGGGCGACTCATCCGCGAGCACTTACTCCTCGAAAATCTGAAACCCGGGAACCCCGACCGCTTCAATATCCCGGCGTCCCAAGGCGTGGAGGACCACTCAGACCGGGCGGAGGTACATAACTAGTCACACGAGGCGGTCCGCCTCGAAAGTTATCAAAGGACCGCTGCTCGCCCTCTTCTCGCTGATTCGTCATTCCGCCGACCTCTCCGCACTCACACCTAAGTGCATAAGCTCGCACGGGCAATGTCCATGCTCGGGTCAAGAGCTACACGAACAAGCTCTCGCCAAGTAGTCATCGAGCCCGTGACGTGGCGTGCACTCGCCCTCCATATCGCTACTAACGCGGGGACATACCGAGCCAATGAGTCGAACTCACATTGTACTCAACCGCACGCTCGCCGCTCAACACCAAAAATCTGCTTACCAAGCCCTCCTTGTCTCGCGAGGCAAGAAATGTGCAAGAAATGACTCAGAACTCGCCCCAAATACCGGAGGCGCATGCTCCCGACAGCTCCACAAATCAAACCCGATCGCAGATTACGCAACGATGTGAACCTAAGACCACCGACTCGGTCTCCAAGCTTGATCACTCGCGATCCGTCAGAATCGCTCGATGAACTCGCGATCATCCTCGTGCCTCGATCCATAAAACACCGCGGGCTACAACTCGTAAAGTCCCGCAGCCTCAAACTATCTCGCTTCGTGAATTACGGTACTACGGCAGTAATCATCGCATCCGCTTTATCTCGTGCTTGCCACTATCTCCGCCAATAATCTGGGACATCTCCTTGTAACTCATCTCTTCTCGCTCCGGCTGTGGATCGAGGCTCAGTATCGTGGTCTCAGCAGCCCATCGCTGCGCTCTAAACTCTATCGAGGGGCGCGCCGCAAAACTCGCCGTCAAGCACTATCTCGTAATGATCGGGCTCGCGCTTCGCACTCTCAGATTCTACTAGCGCTTCTACGCTTTGCCCATCTGGCCCGGTTGCATTGCGCGAGGCATAATTGGTAAAACGAAATGCGTCGGAGGGTCCAACTTATAACACATTTCTAAGGCACGATCTCGTAATGAGAAGAATGGAAATCAATCCTAAATGTCCTGCGATTTCCCGATTATAGATGTAGTGCACAACACACCGATAATCAAGACTCTACTAGACACTGGTCAGAGACACTTTCCGAGGATTAATCGCTCGATACCACTTTTGTCACGACCCGATCCGGGCTGGATCGTGCCTACCCTGCACCCTAGTGATACAACATCGTAGAAAATCAATAAATAAAAACTTTAAACATTAAACAAGAGATATGAATAAAAACAGCCAACCAACCGTTACCTTTTTGCATATATACTAAAACTTGAGCAGCTTACATCCTTACAAACCCCGCCACAACGGACTACATGCACTCTAAGAGTTTTTATACAACATGACGGATTGTGGCCTCGCCATACCCTGAATGTACAAGTACTACAAATGACAGTGGACTATACCAAAAGATAAGCCTCCTGAGAAACGGAGATTCCCAATACGCTGACGTGATCCTATGGCGAGGATCAACGATCGTGTACCTCTACTGCGATGAACGCACTCCAAGGAGGTCGCATAACAGTACTAAGTATGTGAAATCAAAATATCAGAATGAAATCATAGTAGTCTATATAAAGCAGAGACATGATGATAACCAACTACATACCCATAATAAATAAGCAATCATGTAAGTCGTGGACTCACGCCTCAAAGTCATCACTCAAATATAACTACTGGTCTCACGCTCAACATCAATCATGCGGTGGAATACCTTCTCATCACGGCGGTCTATAATAACACGGTACACATTGAACACCAAGTCCTACTGAGTCATAAAACCGTGACGGGCAAGTACAAGGCTAACTACAGATACCAAAGCCGTACTAACAATACTATACAACCAAACCACTGAGTCGACACGGCAAGTACGAAGCCAACTATCAGATACCAAGGCCGTGGTCACGTAATGGCCGGGCAAGTAAGAGGCTAACTACCATATACCAAGCGTCAGATCACGAGACTCCGCCACGGCCGATACGGCAAGTACGAAAGCCAACTATCAGATACTGGCCGTGTCACGAGGCCGATCGGGCAAGTACGAGGCTAACTACCGATACCAAGCGTCAGATCACGACTTCGCCACTAAACCGAGCGGGCGTGCGAAGGCTAACTACCGAGTACTAAGGCCGAATCACCCACGCAGACGGCAAGTCGTAAAGCCAACCACCGATACCAAGGCCGAATCGGAAAAACCTCGCGGAGAGCTAGTCCATGGAATAACACTATCAGCGAGCGCACTGTGGAATTCTCCATCAACGCCAGACGCCCAAGCAATATCATAACAAATCACCGACTTCTCGAGAGACGCGTGGTATAGAAATACAATACCAAAGACGACAAGGCTATCACACGCAAACATAGGCAAGTTACACACAACCTGAAGTACTTTCATATTATGCCAAAGTCCAGGTTTTAACCCCAAAGTACTACGTACGTTAAATTCTTATTAAAAGAACAATTTCTATAACAAAGGACACCCGATGCACTTATTATAAAATATATTTACTAACATTATTAAGTAAACCAAAAAAACTTCCATACTTTACTTTTTAAACCAAAACACTTCTCCTTTTAAAATCAAGTTACAACATTCTTTCCAAAGTTCAAGTTTTCCTAATTTCAAATATTCACGTATATTATTTTCAAAAGATTTCATATTTCATAGTATTAATCATTTAATAACGTAATTCTCTTTTAAAACAATTTGAGCAACATATGCCTTATGTGTGAGTAGGTTATTCTTGTTTATAACAATCTTATTAAAGCAGCCATGATCTAGGAAATGTAATACAATCTTGTCTTATCTTAGCTTCATGCGATGGAGGTTTCTACCGGTTTTAATATAATTACTTATTTGTCAATACATTTTCCTTTATTAACGCCGCAGTTGGTTCGCTCGATACTTATTCTCATTTCCGAAATCAAGAAACATTATTCTTTAAAACCAAGTACTCATTACTCACGAATGAGGTTTCACACTTCTTAACAACTTTCATATCAATTCAATTAAGTCAAGTCTCTTATCTTTTAAGATTAAGTCTCTAACTTCTAAAATCAATAAACCATTCTTTTTATTTCTCTTAAGTCGTTATACCTAACTTCCCATAAAGCTAGTATAACTCTTAGGCTTTAAAACCGTGTATTACTCTTCTTTCAAAACGATTCTTAATTCTTTTGAAATACTTCAAGATTCTTATTATTTAAAACTCAAGTCAAAAGACATCGAAGTAAAACCACGCTCGCTTAACACACGTACGTCTACCGTACTATATATATTCTTTTAAAATATCATGCTCAAGAGGATAGGAAGAATCACATACCTCGCGACGATTATCGACTATTAGCAAATAGCTCCAAAGTACTGTAACCCTGTTAGCCTCTTCCACCCTTCGAGTAGAATACGCTACTCGCAGTACTTCAACCTATAACGGTCATATAAGTCTATCAACATCTAGACTACTCTGCAGAATAATTCTAGATACAGATTCCTTTATTCTACGGAAAATTGGGCAGCACTTCCCTACCCGCCAATCTACACAAGTCTACTGTAAATACAGTCCTATGTAAGTACAGTTCAATCTTCTTTCTTTAATATTCTTCTGATGTGATTTCAATTCAATTCTCTTCTCTTATACCATCCTTCTATACGTCTTATACTTATTTCTATACTACTACAGTATGTAATTTCCAATTACAATAGAAGGACAAGAGTATTTACCTCGATAAGCCCAAAATTATCCAAGTTAAATGTCGATCCTGAGCAACGTTTAGCTCCTACTCTGGGCGCTCCAACCCGCTCCAAACAACCCTTAGAAGTTCTACACAACTTCTTCTTAATACTTCAACTTGCTATGAAGATTTCCTTAGGGTTTCGTTTAGTGGCTAAAGGAAGTATAATAGTATTTCTGGGCTTTTAGTATAAGGGTAACCTTGGAATACTACAAGGTATTTGGGCCAAGGTATTTTGGAATAGTAACAATACTTGGAGAATACTTTTTCTACCAAGGGGGGGGGGGGGTATTTTACGAAAACAACTAGGCAAGCTGGGGGAATGTTTCGCCAAGGCCTCTCAAAGGGAGGAGCCTTGACGAAACTACACTAAGGGGGAGAGGGTTTTTAGACTTGGAATTTCAAGTGAGGATGAAGAAATAGTCTTGCATTAGAGGGGTATTTATAGGACATTCAATGGCCAAGATTAAGCCAAGTGGTGGGCAAGTGTAGGGTGAAGATTTGGACATGTGTTTGTGGGTCCCACTTGCTCATCAACTACATAAAATATCCTACCAACTCCTTGACAAAAAAAGAAAGGCAAAACGTGCAGATGTTTTCGTCCCAACTTCCGCCCACTTGACGGTGACACTTGTCACCCTCTCGTTGGTCCAAAATATTTCATCTCTCGGAAAAATCCGCAAAAATTATAAATGTTGCAACCGTATTTTTCCCTTCGCAAAGTCCGGAAAACGTTTCGTCGGAAAACGATTCGTTTTGCTAGCCCCTTGTACAAATTTCGCTTCTTGCCTAACTTAAGGCTTAAACTTTTGTCGTCGTTATATGGGGCCGACGGGCTTATACGCAGGTGCTCCTTCGCGATGCGGAGCGATCGCGAGAGGATAGAGAGGAAGGATTTTTCCGGGATCTTGTTACTCGTGTACGGCGGGCAGGGCCATTTGAGGAGAGATTGTCCGTCCAGAGGCGGCATTGGTCTGGTACGTGCACGGATCGTGATCTCGGGTCTTTCTCCTTCATGCGGTTACGCGCCTGAGGCGCGGTAGTGGTACTCACCACCAGTATAGGTCGTGGTGGTGATTCCAGCCTAGCGGTCCACGCCGCACGCATATATTTAGCGATTTCATGCGCGACGCGTTATCTTTGATAGATCCAGTTCTACCTTGTCCTATGTGTCCCCTCTTATGCGGGTAGAATCGGGATGAGTCGATCGATAGACCTTTTGAAGTAGCTACGCCAATGGGAGATTCGATGTTAGGGGCGGTGTACGCAGGTTGTCAGGTTTATATTTACACAAATGTCGCAGACTTGACAGAAGTGGAGATGATGATTTTGATGTCATTATGGGTATGGACTGGTTGGCTTGTTATGCCAACGCTGGTAGAGACGTTGGTTCGGTTCGATTTCTGGCGAGCGCTTATCGAGTGGAAGGAAACACAACGCCGCCGAGGATAGGTTTATTTCTTACCTCAAGGCTAGGAAGATGGTGCGAGAAGTACATCTATCATCCGTTCGGGTATTTGATACACGGTGAGGTGCGATTCTTGATCGATACGATGGTTAGGGAGTTTCCAGATGTGTTCCCAGGTGATCTTCCGGGTATCCCTCCTGAGAGGGAGATTGAGTTTTGTATTGACACGTTGCCAGACACTCGACCTATTTCCATTCCGCCATACAGAATGGCACCTGCTGAGTTGAGGGAGCTGAAGGACCAGCTGAAAGATTTGCTGGAAAAAGGCTTTATCAGGCCTAGTGTATCTCCCTGGGGAGCGCCGGTGCTGTTCGTGAAGAAGAAGGATGAGACGCTGCGTATGTGTGTTGATTACAGGTAGCTGAATAAGGTAACCATTAAGAATAGGTACCCCCTCCCCATGATTGATGATTTGTTTGACCAGTTGCAGGGTGCGAGGTGTTTCTCCAAGATAGACTGCGTGCAGTTATCATCGATTCGAGTTCGAGAGCGAACATCCCAAAGCGCGTTCAGACCCTATGGGCACTATGAGTTGTGGTTATGTCTTCGGTTTGACCAGCGCTCCGGTATTTATATGGATTTGATGAACAAGGGTGTTCAAGCCATTTTTGGATACATTTGTGATAGTATTCATTGATGACATCTGGTTTATTCGCGGACGAGCGAGAGCATGCGAATCACTTGAGGGCGGTGCCAGGGTCCTCGGGCCGTGATATTCGCCAAGTTCTCCAAGTGTGAGTTTTGGTTGGCCTCGGTGGCATTCCTAGGGCATATTATTGGGCTGATGGTGTTGGGTGGATCGGCAAAGATTGAGGCAAGTCTGGCCGAGACCTACTACTCCGTGAGGTGCGCAACTTCTTAGGGCTGGCAGGTTATTATCGTAGGTTTGTAGAGCAGTTTGCTTTGATTTCGGACCGCTGACTAGTCGACTCGGAAGCGCCAAGTTCCAGTGATGAGTGTCACACCTCAAACCGGGCGTGTTGGTGCCTACTGGGCACCTTCTACCTTAACAACACAAGTAAGCTGCGGAAATTAAATAACACCTCATTTTTTTAAAACCAACGTGCGTGCAAGGCAAAGCGATAAGCACGCCATATAATATACATAATAAAAGACACTACACTGCATACATGAGTCCATCCCACATATGAATACAGGACCTAAGAGTTTATTGAAATATGGCGGACAAGGCCCGGTACCCGTAATCGTAAAAAGCACGTCTTGAAGGAACTATACCAAAATGATAACTCACAAGCAGAGGACCTATCCAAAACTACGAGCGGGGTCCTACACTGCCGATCACCAAATGCGTACCTAAACTGCGGCATGAACGCGGCCCGAAGGAGGTCGATGCGAAGAATGTACCAAGTATGTGAGCGATCGTGAATGAAATCATAACAGTCTAAACAAAGCAGGAGACATGTATGATAGCCAACCTACAGTACATGATACATAAGCAGTCATATCAAGTCAGGGACGCAGGCCTCAAAGTAACTACTCAAATATAACTATGGGTCTCACGCCGTAATATCAATCATTCGTGGAATCCTTCCTCATTCTTGGCGATCCATGATGTAATAATACCAATAATGATACATGAACACCAAGACCCACCTGTGTCCTAAATACCACGTGGTCTCATGCCCCGGAATCCCACATCGTAAAAGCATGACCATAGGGTAACATAAACAAATTCGGGGACATATATGATAATCAAATTACAACACATTGTGCCTTACTAACAATGAGAGTAAACAGTAGTATCCTTACAATATAAAATAGGAAGCTCATGATCAAAACAGGACCATCCGCCTGCAGTATCATTTAGCCATCCTACTCCTGGGACTATTTCACCCGCATAGGCCGCGTGGACCCGCGTGAGGTATCCCTCACATGGGACTATTTCACCCGCATAAGCCCTGACGGACTCGCATGAGATATTCCTCGCATAGGCTGGACCCGCCCGCATGGGACTATTTCACCCGCATAAGTCCTTACGGACCCGCATGAGGTATTCCTCGCATCGTGGGTAGCAATTCCACGGAATATCCAAATGCCACAAACCCGGGGAATGACCCCGAAACGACTGATATACCAATAGCACACAACACATAGGCAATTCTCAACTAAACAAGCCAAAGTACTTATCAAGGCACACATAGAATAATTCTCATTTAGCAAGCCAAAGTACTTATCAAGGCACCCTTAGACTAATTCTCAATTAATCAAGCCAAAGTGCTTATCAACGCACAAATAGAATAATTCTCAATTAACAAGCCAAAATACTTATCAAGGCATCACATGGAATAATTCTCAATTAATCAAGCCAAAGTACTTATCAAGGCACACTTAGAATTATTCTCAATTAACAAGCCAAAGTACTTATCAAGGCATCACATGGAATAATTCTCAATTAATGTTATACCCCGTATTTCCAGAGTATGTACGTGAGGGCGTACGTATATAAATTTGAGCCTTAAAGTAGGCATAGGTTGAAATTGTGCACAAGTGCCGAAAAGAGTCGCTTTTAAGAAAACGCTTTCCAACTTTAGAGAAAATTCCGGCTATGTCATTTATATTTTTTGCGGATTTTTCCGAGAGACGAAACATTTTGGACCAACGGGAGGGTGACATGTGTCACCCTCACATTGGAAGGAAGTGGACGGCAAAGGCTAGCAAGATTGGCACGTTTTTTGTGCAAAAATTGTGGTCAAGGGTTAGGTAGGATATTTTGTGTAGTTGATGAGCAAGTGGGACCCACAAACACATGGCTTCATCTTGACCCTACACTTGCCTAACACTTGGATGGATCTTGGCCATTGGTTGGCCATTTCTTCACCTATAAATACCCCCCTAACTTGATGAACTTCTTCATCCAAATATTTTCTAAGTGTTGAAAAATCCTCCTCTCCTTTTTGAAGCTTGAGTTCGCCCAAGCCTACCCCTTTGAGAAGCTTGGCGAGAGCCTACCCCCCCCCCTAGCCTAGTGGTTTTCGTATAATACCCCTTTTTGTGGTATAGAAATACTCTCCTAGTATTGTTATAATGCCCAAATACCTTGGCCCAAATACCTTGTAGTATTCCCAAGGTCACACGTATACAAAAGCCCAGAAAATACTATTATACTTCCCTCAGTCACAAAAACGAAACCCTAAGGAAAACCTTCATAGTCGGTTGAAGTGTTAAGTAGAAGTTGCGTAGAACTTCTAAGGGTTGTTTGGAGCGGTTTGGAGCACTCGGAGTAGGAGCTAAACATTTCTCAGGAGCGACATTAAACTCGGATAATTTTGGGCTTATCGAGGTAAATACTACTGTCCTTCTAGTGTAATTGGAAATTACATACTGTAGTAGTATAGAAATGAATATAAGATTCATAAGAAGAGAATTGAACTGTAATAGAAGGATGTTACAGAAAAGGGTTGAACTGAAATCACTTCAGAAGAATATAAGTAGAAGTTAAAGTACATTTACATAAGATCAGACATGAGATCGATAACCTTTATTGGTTGAATGTTTTGCAAGTAGCATGTGCTACTTAGAAGGTGGACAAGGCTAGCCGGGTTATAGCCGTGGAGCGTTTTGCTTATAGTCGATAATCGTTGCGAGGTATGTGATTCTTCCTATACTCTTGAGCATGATATTTTTAAAGGAAGATATATATAGTACGGCAATGTCTTTTGACTTAAGCCTGAATAATATATAGTACGGTGAGCGACGTGTGCTAATTGAACGTAGTTGTACGGCAATGTCTTTGACTTAAGCCTGAATAATAAGAACCTTGAATGTATTTCAAATGTTAAGAAACCATTTTTGAAAGAAGAGTAACACTTGGTTTTAAAAAGAGTTATACTAGCTTTATGGGGAGTTAGGTATAACGTCTTAAGAGAGGTAAATGGTCTACTGATTTTAGAAGTTAAGAGACTTGATCTTATAAGATAAGAGACTTAACTTAAATGACTTAAATTGAGTTTTGTGTGAAACCTCATTCGTGAGTAATGAGTACGTGGTTTTTAAAAGGAATAATGTTTTACTTGATTTGAATCGAATGTGTCGCCAAACCACTGCAGCGTTAATAAAGGAAAATGTATTAAATAATGAAGTATTATTAAAAGCAGTAGAAACCTCCATCTGCATAGAAGCTAAGATAAGACAAAATGATATTACATTTCCTAGATCATGGTCTTAATAAGATTGATTATGAATAAGAATAACCTACACTCATATAAGGCATATGTTACTCAATAGTTTTAAAAAGGGATTAAGACATTGAACTATGAAACTTTTCTAAAAAGAGACTTGAGTAATGAAAATTAGGCAAACTGGAACTTTAGGGAAAAGAAAGGCATTGTGTTGTCTTAAAATGGTTTAAAACTTAAAGTGTTATAACAGCTTTATGGGAAGTTGGTTATAACGACTTTATGAAAACAAAAGAAGGGTTTTTATCATTGGTTTTAAATATGGAAACTTGGCTTTAATAAGAGAAGTTGTTTTGCTTAAAAGATGTAAGTCACTCTATTTTTATACTACGGGTATCGGGTGACTTTTATAAAAGGAATGGATCTCTTTAAAAGGAATTTAACGTACGTAGTACTTTAGGGTTAAAACCCGGACTTGACATAAAATGAAAGTACCTTGAGTTGTGTATAACTTGCCTATGTTTGTTGTTGTGTAACTTGTCTATGCATGTTGTTGTGAAACTTGCCTATGCTTATAGCCTTTGTTGTGCAAATCGTGTTCTACTCACTAGGTTCATCCGGAATGTATTTCACTTGACTACCGGTTCATCCGGAATGTATTTCACTTGACTAGGTTCATCCGAATGTATTTCACTTGACTACCGGTTCATCCGGAATGTATTTCACTTGACTAGGTTCATCCGGAATGTATTTCACTGACTACGGTTCATCCGGAATGTACTTCACTCGACTACTGGCTCATCCGAATGTATTTCACTCGAAACTCTGGGCTCATCCGAATGTATTTCTCGACTCAGGTTCACCCGGAATGTATTCCACGCTTTCTACTTGGTCCATGAGATGGGTCGAGACATGTTATCGTATCACCTGATTTGTACCTAGACCGGCGGTGAAGGAGTTCCACGCACGGCGGGATGACTTGAGGCGAGTCCCCGACTTGACAGATCGCTTTTATGTTATGAATCGTAGTTGGTTATCATACATGTCTCCGCTTTTTATAGACTATTATGATTTCATTACTGATTTTACGATTTCACATACTTGGTACTTGTTATCGACCTCCTTCGGCTGCGTTCACGCCGCAGTAGAAGTACATCTACCGTCGATCCCCGTTTAGGATCACCTTTTCAGCGTATTGGGAAGCTCCGTTCTTCGGAGGCTTATCTTTGGTATGTTACCCGAGTCCGTAAGTTCTTATGCGTTCGAGGGTATGGCGGCCCCTGTCCGTCATAGTTGTTGTATAAATCTTAGAGGTATGTAGCACTGTTGTGGGCAGGGTTGTAAGGATTGTAACTGTTCAAATGTTTTTATATATATATGTTGAAAGGCAACCGTTTTGGTTGGCCTATTTTCATTCCATCATGATCCATGTCTATTTTGCATGTTTAAGTTTTTATTTCCGCTGGTTTTCTCTGATGTTGTATCACTAGGGTGCCCGGGGTAAGGCACCAGTCACAGGCCCGGGTTCGGGTTGTGACAATTAATCAAGCCAAAGTACTTATCAAGGCACCCTTAGACTAATTCTCAATTAATCAAGCCAAAGTACTTATCAAGGCACACTTAGAATTATTCTCAATTAACAAGCCAAAGTACTACGTACGTACATTCTTTTATAAAAGACTCCCTTCTATGTAAAGCCCCACGATACTAACACCCGTAGTATCAAGGCGTGTCTATTTTTCAAAGTAAGTTACTACACTTTTAAAAACTCATTTCAAAGCTTGAAATCAAGTAACTCCAAATTTAAAACTCTCCAACTTTCAGGAGTTAGAGAGAAGTTTCTCTCACTAAGAAAACGCTCTCAACGTTTCCTTAGTTGCTCCTTAGGTTTCTTATTCTTCTTCCCCCCCCCCCCCCCTTAGTTTTTTCGTTTGACTCATTATGGTTTGATTGTTATTGTCCACAATATGAAAAAGTCTAAACGTTACACACGTTCTAGCAATGATTCAGGAGGTTCAGCTGCTAAAGCTAGAACAAAGAAGAAAAAGAATGGCGATAGTCCAACAATTGCGAGGAAAATCTTATTCCTACAATCTCGGACCCTTCCGTGTTGGTTCATGTTACTGCACTCGCTTTCCTTTAGAAAATATAGTAGATGATTCTATGCTACAAAGGATACATGAATGGGGCAAAAATATCGAAATTGAAAGCTTGGATATTAGTGAGTTTGAAGGCAAAACTTCCGGCAGGACCATTGACGCCCCTAATGCTACTATGGTGGTCGATCATTCCACGGGCCAATTTGTTGGTAAAGGGTTCATTTCGGAAGAACTAGATACCACTCCAAAGATTAGTACCCCGACACTACCGAAATTCTCTCGTGTTTCTTGGAAAAGGGTTGAAATCGGGCGGACATTGCAATTGGTGAAGCAAGACACGATGGCATTCTCTGCCCTAAACCGGTCGCATGGGTCAAAGGTTCTTGGCGGGTCGTGCAGGGGTTCATGGGTCCAAGAGTAATCATGTCTTGTTTGATTCGAAGTCAGTTGAAAGCATTGATGGTACTTCTATCCCCAAGAAGTTCAACGCGGATGTCAAGAGAGCAAACTTCAATGCCCCGGGAACCGATGGACTACTCCAATTACGGGTGGTCTTGGGTCAGAAGGCTAAGGCGGGTCACGAGGATAACAATGATACTAGGAATATGCACTCTATGAAAGGATCAAGATCAGATGTGGAATACGAAGGGGTTTCTAGCCCCAAGGTTTCGAACGTCACAATTGAAGGAGCCGAGGCGTCAAACTTTAACGCGGGTATCAAGTTTACACTCCCAACTTCGCCTTAATGATGGTCTGATTTCCAAGGCGGGGTAGGGGATAACCTAGGGACATTAACTACCCCGTTTCTGAGGAGCTAAGTCAATGATGGGTTCCAACGTTTTGATTGAGGGTGCCGAGGCGCCGACATTTATGGGCGGGTACCAGCGACTCTCTCATTACTCCGGTTCTTTATGATGGTATTAGTTCCAAGACGGATCAGGGGATAATCTAGGGGCATTGACTACTCACGTTACGAAGAGCCAAGTCAATTGTGAGAAACAAAGCTATTTCTTTGTCCAGAGCCTAGAACTCCACGAGCCGAGAAATCGGCATTGAATGTGGCGGGTATCAATGACTCTCTAATAACTCCGGACTTTATGATGGTCTTGGTTCCAAGACGAATCGTGGGGACAATCTAGGGCATTGACTACTCACGTTACACGAAGAGCCAAGTCAATTGTGAGAAACAAAGCTATTTCTATGTCCAAGGAGCCTAGAACTCCATAACCATCAATGATGCAAGAGAGGGTCAACATTGAATGAGGCGGCATTCAAAGTGCCTTCTCGTGATTCAAGTCAACAACCCAGATTTCTTTAAGTGTCACCAATGAAGCCTTCCCTACTTTAGCTAGTTTGCTAAGTGGAGCCAATCTCAAGAATCACAACACTCCTTTCGTCTTTAACACTTCCTGATTCGAGTAGAGTCCTAAACTTCCCCTCTCTCATCTAATACCACTTCACTACTTCCTGAATTTCACAATACCACACCCCTTCTATCTCCTCTTCCTTCTATTCCTTCCAAAACTAACACAAATTCCTACCCTCCCAAATGGCACGCAAATCATCTCTTCTATCATGCCCAAGCTCACTCCCTTCTACCCTTCCTCCGCCTATACCTCCAGATATACCTCCCAATGATTTACACACTAATGCACCTTCTAAACCACATCATTTCCCTACCACGACCACAACTCACAACAATCTACCCCCAAACCATGGCAAAGGTCCCTTCCCTCCTAAAAAGACTTATGCTGAGTCTTTGGAACTAGGATTGAGGCAAAAGGTATGAAGTTACAATTTATTGAACAACAAGGAGGAAGTAAATATAGATCTTGAGGATGAAGTTCCTTTCATAGAAACTTGGGGCTATTGCCTAATAGGTTGCTTCACGGTCCTTTCTCGGAAGAGAAGCATTGAATACGATTGTGAAAGGATGGGAGTTAAATGTCGTATTATACCATATGGCAAAGGTGGGCGGTGTTCAAATTCATGACGGAGGAAGAGCGAAGTAATGTTCTTCACGGAGGCACTTATCTTGTCTACGTGTAAAACATTATGCTGAAGGCTATCAATAAAGGAGTTATTATAAAGGATGATTTTTTTATGGACATTCATATTTGGGTCTCTTTCCGGACATTCCCTTTCTATTTGGAGGTAACGCCTTAGTAAGATTGCTTCACGTGTAGGAAAACCTCTTTACACTGACCAATATACTAAGGAAAGGTCTAAAATGAACTATGCAAGAGTTAGTGGAAGTGGATGTTAGCAAGGAGCCGATAATGGATTTTTCGTCAATCTCCCGATAATGTAAAGTATACTCAAAGGGTAAACTATGAGAATTACGGACTTTTGCTATCATTGTGCGGCTTTGGACACAACCACTTGAAGTGTAGGAAGGCGAGGGATGATGTCAACGTTGAAGAAGCTCGATAACATGCAATCGAGGTCCCCTAACAACAGGGATGATTCTATTCATTTGAAGGTCAACAAAGGTACGGGTGGAACCAACCCTCCCCCCCCTCATCCACCAACTTCTCAACATCCCGGAGATGCTGAGAACTTGATGGACATTGAAGAAAGCGGTACACAACACCTCACGTACAGAAGCTTGGGAGAAGTATCACGTGCCGCGGTCCTCCGGTTTTGGGTCATTCGCCCACCATGTTTGGATTCTCTAGCAAAGTCCTCACCGCCTAATTCTCACAATGGCGTTACACAACATGTTAGGATGAGGGTGAGTCAAAACATTCTGATTCTCGAGATGCCTATGAACCCGCCACCTTCATTGGATGAAGTTACATTCAACGGTGCTACGGAAAAGGCTCACCATGTCAAGTAACGTTAACTTTGAGCGTGGGAACATAGCTTGGCGGTACACAAGTTATGGCTTCCAGCAACAAAGATGATGGATGGCAAGAGGTTTTGTCCAAAAGAATGGGACAAAAGTGGGAAAGCGGATAAGCGCGGAGGTGCTAATAAAACCTCCTTTGTTTCCTTATGAAAATACTTTGTTGAATGTCCGTGGTCTTTGCGGACAAAGGGATAGGGCTGCCACGCAAGCTCTAGTGTGTAGTATCACAAAACAAAGCATGATGCGGCTATGATTTGTCTATTGGAAACTAAGCTATCTCAACCAAGACAGTCTTTCTACTCAAAGATTCAAAGCATGGAAGTTTTGCTCAAATTTGGAATTCATTGGAGGCGGTAGAATGCTATTACTTTGGATCCATCCGAGGTTTGTTGCGAAGTGCTTGGTATGGACTCTCAAAGATATCCATGTCCAGCAAGTTGCAATATAACACAAGTGTCCTTCGCCACATTTGTGTACCGGCTTTATAGCATCTCGATAGAAGGATGCTTTGGCATCACCTTTCTCACTGGGTGTTGGCATCAATAAGCCTTGGATGATTATGGGAGATTTCAACACTTATCGCAACCCTAATGATAAGGTGGGGGTCCTCCTCTCACGCCTTATGCACTTAGGATCTTGGAGATTTCAGAATTCTCATGGACTAGAAGACGCTCCTTCATCCGGTTCCTTCTACACTTGGATGAATGGTTCGATTTGGTCTAAGCTTGATAGAGTGTTGATGAATCAAAATTGGAGTGATTTGACCTTAGAATGCAAGGCCAATTTCATGCCTATGTAGCCAGTCTCGGACCACTGTCCTGTGATAGCCACGATTATTGCATCCTATAATGTTGTGAAACGCCCTTTCAAGTTCATGAATATGTGGCTTTCTCACCCAGCCTTTGAGAACATTATGACTTCATGTTGGAGACAAGACATATGAGTCTTGCTCAATTCGCCCTGCCTCCAAATTGAAAGCTCAAGCAACATTTAAGGGCTTTGAACATAAGTGACTTTGAGGTATCGAACAAAGAGCAAAAGGGGCAAACATAGAGTTCAAGGAGGCTATCAATGCACACATGGAAAATCCTTTGATGAGGAGCTTAAAGCCAAGGTTAAGTCCTCAAGAGCTGAGCAAACACCTCTTTGGAAGTGAAAGACACTTCATAAGGCGTAAGTCAAGATGAAGCACTTGATTGGAAGTGATAGATGTTCCAAATACTTTCATAGTTTGATCAAAAGGAGTAATGTCAGAACTCCATTAACTTTCTTGTTAAAGCTAATGGTACTATCACTACATCACCGTAAGAAGTCGAAGTTGCTTGTTGAATTTTACAAAGATCTATTAGGTACTTCCCGACCCACTACCAACTTTGATCCCGATGTGTTCAACTATGGCCCAAAGTCGAGTGAAGAAGAGAGTTCTGACTTTTGCATTTCATCACCCCAAAGGAGATTTGGGAAGCACTTTCTCGATATAGGCAATGACAAGGCACTGGACCGGATGGTTATACTACCGCTTTCTTCAAGAATAGATGGAAAGATGGGCCATGATGTTGTAAGATGTGTCCAAGAGTTCTTCTCTACTGGAGTTCTATTGAAGCAGGTTAATCATAAAATCATTAACCTGCTACCAAAAACTGACCATGATCCCAAGGTAAATGATTTCAGGCCCATCGGATTGACTAATGTGATCTATAAGATCATCACAAAGATTCTAGCTAACAGAATGGCATTGATCCTTCCTTCTCTCATTGACAAATCCCAAGGGGCTTTTGTGAAAGGAAGAAACATGATGGACAACGTATATGTGGCACAAGAGCTTGTGAGAGGATTTAATAGAGCGAGTCTCACCAAGATGTATGCTTATAGTGGACGCCAGAAAGCATTCGATCTCTTGGAGCTTCCTCGAATTGGTACTAAGAAGTCTAAAATTTCAGCAGATTTACAAGATGGATCATGGAATGTGTTAGCTCAACCTCCTTCTCCCTTTCTATCAATGGTGAGCTACATGGATACTTCAAAGGAAAGCGCCTAAGACAAGGTGATCCTATGTCCCCTACTCTCTTTATCTTGTGCATGGAATACCTCTCAAGGTCGCTAAAATGAAGGCCGAGGCAAGAGCTTTCTCATATTTTCCAAAGTGTAAGAAATTGGGCATTACTCATCTTGCATTCGGATGACCTCATGCTTTTGCCAAAGGAGATATATCTTCATTGGGATTCTTATGGATTGTCCGGAAGAGTTGGAGGCTGCCTCAGATTAACTCTTAACCCCGCTAAATCCTCTGTCTACTTAGCGGGAATGCATTACGATCGGGACTTGATATTGACGAGTGGGTTTCGCCATTGGTAGCTTTCGATGCGATACTTGGGGATCCCTTTGTCCCCAATTTCAGTCTCGGTGGATCAATTTGCCCCATTCACTAGTGCTATTTCGAATTACATTCAGAAATGGGGGCACCACACCCTTTCTTATGCTGGTAAGCTGGAACTAATCAGGTCGGTCGTCCAAGGGGTTGAGAGCTTTTGGTTCCGGGCACTTCCTATCGCCACTATTATCAACAAGGTAAGGTGCGCTTGTATTCAATTCTTATGGGGAAACCACCAAGAGTTTCTTGGGATATCATTTGCCTGCCTCAAACTGAAGGTGGCTTGGGTCTTATGAACATCAAGGAATGGAATCATGCCCTGCTATCCAGGACGATTTGGCAAACTCACACGGAAGCTGATTCTCTATGGGTCCAATGGATCAATAGCCACTATTTGAGAGATATTACAATTTGGGACTATGAGGTGCGCCCTAGGGACTCCTTTATTCAAAAAGATTTGTGGGATTCGCGACAAATTTGTTTCTATCTTTAGTAGCCATGGTGATGCTATTGACGGCTTTACAAAATGTTGTGCCAACGGTATATTTGATTCAAGCTCAGATATGATATCTTGCGCACTAAGCTAAAAGCCTTGGATGTCACAAATTTGGAAAGGATTCATTCCTCCCAAATTCTCTTTTACTATGTGGCTAAATGCGAGGCGGTTAGCTACAAAGGATACTCTATCATTTCTCAACTTGGAGGATAAATCTTGCGGATTCTGCAAGCAAGCTAATGAAACAAGGAACACCTCTTCTTTGACGCCTTTACACACATGATTTGGAAGAGCATAAAAGATTGGTTGGGTATTAGAAGAGAGATGACAACTGTTGAAAGCTCCCTTAAATGGATTAAGAAAGAACACCGCGGGACAAGCATCCGAGCCAAAGCTATTTTGCTTACTTTTTGCATAATGGTTTATGAGATTTGGAGGGCAAGAAACACAATGCTCTTTGAAGGCACAAGCTTGCCGGCAGAAGAGGTCATTGCAAGAATCAAAACAACATCTTATAGAGTTCTCTATGATTTTATCCCCTCTTGTAGTGACACCTTTTGAGTGACCACCCCTCCCCTCTATCTCTTCTTGTTTGCATTACGTTGAGGCTTGAGATACCTCAACGACTGATTGTAGCCACTTCCTTTTCGTTATTAGTAATAATATTTGCATTTACCTAAAATAAAAAAAGTAACTCCAAATTTTCACAATCTAGGCAACTTATGCCTAATACTCAAAATAGACAACTTTTTAAACCTTCCATAAAGCCGTTATAACCAACTTCCCATAAAGCCGTTATAACCCTTTATGATTTTAGACATATCCATTCCTTTTATAAACAAGAGACTTATACTATTAAAAACCAAGTATCACATACTTACAAATCAAGTTCTTAACTTTCAAAACACTTCAAGTCTCTTAATATATAGAAAACAAGTTTCTTCTACTTTTAAACCTCAAGTAACTCACCCCTTTAAGACAAGTTACTTCTCTTAAATCATGTCATTTCTCCTCTTTTAAAACAATTAAGTAAATCACTCCTTTGACTCCCCTAAAGTCATTTAAAACGACCATTAGGTTTTGGAACTAAGGCACTAGCCAAAAGGTTTGGAAACCACTTCCTTTTCAAGACTATGTACTTTAAGCAAAATACTTTCACTCTTAAGAATCCAAACTCCACTAAGGCAATGGATTATACGACTTACAATTTAAACATCAAAGTACAATCAAGGAAGTACATAGAACAAATTCTATACTAGGCAATCCAAGTACAACCAAGGAATGGATCATTTAAGGAGTAGAACGTACTTTCTTTATCTTTCGGAATCATGCTAGAAGAGGAGATAGTTCACATACCTTTTCGGCTAATTCCTCAAGCTAAGCCGAATACGCCGTACGTAGAAGTTTCAACCTATAATGGTCACAACAAGACTATCAATCTTCTAGTCTCTAACGTAGAATAATACTAAGTATATGGTCTCTAATTCTACGGAAAATCGGGCAGCACTTCCTTTGTTTCTACTCACTTTGCCACCTTTTTCAAGGCCGAATACAATAACCAACAAGCCACATTTAAGGCTCCAAACAACAACCAAACAAAGGTGATTACACGCCTTACAATACGTGTAAAATTCCGCCCCACAATTCATACCAAATAGTATAATACTTCACTAGCCATTCTCGGCCAACATATAACCAATAACACTACGTATTTTCCAATCCTTTTCCAATTTCAAGTTCTTAGGTCTAACATGTTATATAGTTATAAACCACTTCAACAACTACAATTTCCTTCCTACACCACATGCGACGACTTAAACGAATAATCAACTTGAATTTTAGTCTTAAGGCTAACATGCTAGTTTTCAGATTTAGGGTTCCAATAGCCAATACACTAATCCAACTACATAATATACATCTCATGCTTGCTAATAACCATAGCTACAACAATAAGTAAACTTAATTGCTAAAACGACGAAATTTATACCTTTCCAAGCCCTTAAAATTTCCAAGAATCAAAGTCGCGCCTTAGCAATTCTTAGCTCCTTTCTTTAAGTTCCAATCCGCTCCAAGCACTCCTTAGAGGCCTATGAAGAACCCATCTTCAAGTTCCAACTTCAAAGTTGAAGAACTCCCAAAGTTTCCGCCTTGCCACTAACGTGAAAATGCGTTTTTTCCGAAATCTTTCTATTGAGATATCCTTACAATACCCTAAGGGACATTGGGTTAAAGTCTTGTGGCTAATGGATCAAAATTGCAAAATTTTCTTGTGGGATTTGAGACAAAGCCGAGAGCTTATGTGTGTGCACAAAGTGTTGTGAAATTTTTCTAAGTCTTCAAGACCTTGTCTTGCTACTAGTAGTATACTTATAACACAATGGATGGCTAAGACTTAAACAAATGTGAGGTTAGGATGAGTTTCACTTGGATCAAGCCTAGGTGGACAAGTTGACTTGTCAACAATATCAAGCTTTGGAAGACTTATCTTCTACCATGGTCAATGACCATTTTACCCTTGCATAAATTTTGACCAAGCCATGTGGGGGTGCCACGTGTCGCCCTCTCATTCGTCCATAAAATTTCGTAACCCTCGTGGGCCCCACAAAATGTAAAATTCCTCGGGTGGGCCCCACGTGACCAAATCCGTAAAAATAAATTTCCATAATGCTAATAGGTTCCATACTCCTCAAATAATACATTTTGAGAATCCAATTCTCAACAACGAACATTTTTCCTTTCCGACGTTCGGAACATTTCCCGTCGGAAAAACAATTCTTCCTTTCGTACAAATTTCCAAGTCTTGTGTTCCTTACGTACCTTCACTTATACATGTCCTGAACTTACGGGGTGTAACACAGAGGCTTGCGAGAAGGGTTTCCAGTTGCTGAAGGAAAGGTTGACTACAGCTCCAGTTCTTACTCTTCCTGATGGGTTAGACGGGTACGTGATCTATTGTGATGCCTCGGGTATAGGGCTAGGGTGTGTTTTGATGCAAAGACGGCAGGTTATAGCCTATGCTTCGGCGATTCTAAGCATGAGAGGAATTACCGAATATGGAACGGAAATAAGGTACAGTAAACAATCATTTCTGTATAAAAGGATGAGAGAGGTAAGTATAAAAAGGGTAAATACCTGATCCTACCATGTCATTACCATCTCATGAACTTAATCGTACCTTATTATCTGTTCCCAATTTCAATAAAAGTTATAGTCACTTTCTTAGGTACATACTTAGGAAAATAATCAAGTTCATTACCATATAACTTACTTACCTTACCTAACATAAATCCGCTTTTATGGAGGCGCTTATCGGGGACGCGATAAAGTCACATAACGCCCGTAGAGGTATCTTGCGGCCCATTCACGGGACGCGATAATGTCATATAGTGCGCCCATAGAGGTATCGCCCGACCCATTCACGGGGCGATAATGTCATATAGTGCGCCCGTATAGGTATCTTGCGGCCGATTCACGGGACGCGATAATGTCATATAGTCTGCCCATAAAGGTATACTGCCCGACACATTCCTGGGACGCGATAATGTCATATAGTCTGCCCATAAAGATATATTGCCCGGCCCATTCCTGGGACGCGATAATGTCATATAAAATCCGGGAATTTAACCCAACGTACTACGTGTTACACCTCGTAATACCAGGGCTACTAATTGAGAACGTGATAAAGGATTTAAGATTTGAATTTTGGAAGGAAAGAATAATTACATTTTCTTAAGGAAAATTTGGGGAAAAAAATGTGACGACGGAAAAATTATTAACTTGGAGTATAATACTTCTAATTGGATTTATGGACTTAGTATTTGATTATAAGGTGTTGGAATTGATGATATGGGGTCTGCCGAGAATTTCACAATTTCGCGGGGACCTTCGAAAAATTATAATATTTTGGACCAATCGGAGGGCGACACGTGGCACCCCTCCACTTGTCTTTCTAAGATGACAACAAATTAGATATTTTGAGAGGGGACAAGTGGACATGGGTCCCACTCCACTTGGCTATACATATCAAAGTCTTGCAAGACTTGGATCACTTTACACTTAGACAAAAAAATAAGCTCTCATCTTCTCCCCTTTAGCTCCATAATTTGAGAGCCCCTTGGCTAAGAACAACCATTGTTGATCAATTTATTTCTCCAAGATTATGCCCTTAAACCAAGTGCTAAGCCTAGATTAATATTCTACACGTTTTTACTTGTCTTGGCCGAAAGTTGATGCCAAAACCCTAGGTGTTCCGTCGACTTTTTGGAAGTGATATTCAAAGAGAAGTTGCTCCTAAGGTTGTAGGGGGTACATATATGAGATTGGAACTTGAAGAAGTGGAGCGAAACGAAAACTGCACACCAATAAAGACCGGACTGTTTGGGGCGTTTTTGGGCAAAAAAATGAGGTAAAAGTCCTTCTTCTTTTAACGTAATTGGATATTACTTATTGTTATTATATATGGATGAAATGTGTTAGAAAATAATGAAGAATAAAAAGTGTTTGAGCCATTTTTGGGGCTAAAACCGATTTGGGACAGATTTGGTGCAAATGGAATTCGTTGGTTATTGTCGTTGTTATCTTCACCTATTGCATGTTATAATGGATTAATATTGTTGTTAATAAGTTGTTATAACTTATGTAGAAGTTTTGGAACTCGAATTGGAATAAAATGGATTAAGGAACGAGTTATCGGGTTGTAGTTGTTGTGGCCGAGAAACTGCCCAAAACTGTTAGACGTCGTTGTGTCGTTTAGTGGACTGTTTTGAGGTATTAAATGCTAGAAATTTAGTTGTTATGAATGTTTAAGTGTAGTAGTTGCTAATGAAAGTCCTAAGGAAATAAGGGTGTGGAAAGACGTTAAAAGGCCTCACATTTTACCCTCGTTATGGTTGGATTGCGGACTGTTTTTATGGGCTGATTTGTGGACTGTTTTGTATAACTGTGGGGCAGAATTTTACACGTCCAGTTAGGCGTGTAATCCCCTTTGGCTAACTGTTGGTTGTGCCTTAAATTGGCTTGTTGGTTGATGAATACGGTCCTTGGAAAAGGTGGAAAAGTAAGTAGAAACAAAGGAAGTGCTGCCCAATTTTCCATAGAATTAGAGGGCCATTATTTGGTATAAGTCCTACACTTGATAGCTTGTAGTTGATAGAAGTGCTATTGTCACTTTAGGTTGAAGTACTACGTATAGCGTATTCTACTTAAAGGATGGAATAGCTATCAAAGTTAAGGTACTTTGGAGCATTTTGCTACTTGTCGATAATCGTCGCGAGGTATGTGAACCTCTTCCTTCTTTTGGCATGATTCTATGTATGAAATATACATGTGGTGTTATTTCATGATCCCTTCTACTCTTAGAAGTTAAGAGGTATGTATGTTGATTCACTTTATGTAAAAGCTACGTCTAAGTTATCCTAAGTTCTTACCAAGTCTTATAGGGGATGTTGGTGTCACGACCCGACCAAGCTCGCTGATCGGTGCCCTGCACAGGCACCCCGCTGTATAAATCAGAGAATAGCAGCGGAACATACATATAACTGAGACAGTAAACCACAACAGGCAAGCCGATAAGGCCACCTTCCGTAAAAAAAACATACTCAATCCATAAATAGAACAGTACATTTTTTTTTATTTCGTGACCCCCCACTCCACCATGGGACTACAGACCTCTAAGAATAACAACTCAAGTGACGGGGCCCCGCCATACCCCTGAATGTGCAATAACCGACAATACCAGGGATAAGCCTCCGAAATGAAGGAGCTTCTCAACAGCTTAACAGTGATCATAAGAGCGAGGATCAACAACTCAGTACTCTACTGCGGCGTAACGCAGCCTCCTAAAGGAGGTCGACAACGTGTACCAAATATGTGAAATCAAAAATCAGAATGAAATCATAAGTCTAAAATAAAATCGAGACATGTATGATAACTCAATTAACGACACTGTGCCTTACTAACACTTATAGTAAATAGGTGTATACTTACAATATAAAGTAGGAAATCTCACGCTCAAAGGAGGACCACCCGCCCGCAGTGTGATTAAGCAATCCTATTGCCGGGACTATTTCACCAGCATAGATCCAGTGGACCCGCGTGAGTTATTCCTCGCATGGGACTATTTCACCCGCATAAGCCCTTACGGACTCGCATGAGGTATTCCTCGTGATAGGTCGGACCCGCCCGCGTGGGACTATTTCACCCGCATAAGCCCTACGGACTCGCACGAGGTATTCTCGCATCGTGGGTAGCAAATCCACGGAAATATGCAATGCCACAAACCCGGAATGACCATGAACGAATAATATATTACTAGCACAAATCCGCTTATCACACATAACATAAGCACTACCGACTTATCATACAATACATAAGCAAGTTAAGAAATCCCTAACTTCTTATTATTCTTATTATACATATATACACTCTCATTTTAGTTTACCTAAGGCACTATCAGGTCTTTTATAAAATCCGGGAATTTAACCCAAAGTACTACGTACTTCTATTCTTTTTTAAAAAGACTCATTTCATTATAAAGCTTCCAAGACACTAATAACCGTAGTATCAAGTTACAATTTCTTTTCAAGACAAGTCACAATACTCTTAGAAATAAAGTTAGGTTTCTAAATCAAGTGACTCCTTTTCTTATAAAACTTTAGGCAATTGATGCCTTAAAATCGAATTGCCTTCCATTAAATCAAGCCATTTATCTTTCCATAAAGCCAATATAACCAACTCCCCATAAAGTCGTTATATTCACTTTATACCTTAGTCAAGTACAATTTCTATCCAAGGACTTATACGTTTAAAACGAAACAAGTATCACAATACTTTAAAACTCTTCAAGTCCCTTAACATACTTAAATTACTTAGAGTAAACCATTCTCTTATTAACTTTCCATAAAGCTATTATAACCAACTTCCCATAAAGCCGTTATACTAGCTTTATACATTAGCAACTTACATACTTCTTTTTAACCAAGAGACTTAAACTTTCCAACAAAACAAGTATCAAAATACTTTCAACATACTTAAAGTCTCTTAACTTTTGAAAACCAAGATATCCTTAATATTTAAACAAGTGAGTTAATTCCCTAACTCAAACAACTTGGACATTCTTTAAAATAAGCCAAGGATATCAAATAGACTAGATTGTCAAAATCTTGTACGTCTACCGTACTATACATTTACAACTTAATCATGCTCAAGAGATAAGAAAGTTCCACATACCTCATGGTCAAACCACTTGCCAAGTACAAAGTCCCGCGTAGTATGTCAACCTATAATATTCACAATACGTCTATTAAAGCCTTACTTTAATCAGAGAATATTATAAGTGTTAAGTCTCTATATTCCACGGAAAATCGGACAGCACCTCCTTTGTTTTTACTTACTTTGCCACCTTTTTCAAGGCCGAAAATACAATAACCAAACAACCCCAATTGGCTCACAATTATATAGAAGGTAGTCCAATACAAATGACTAACCAAACTAATGCAAACTACAAGTCCAAATTCGGCCACCTTGAGTTAATCAATACCAACTTTTGTCCAATTTCCATTTCAATCCAAATTTGTAGCATAACATGATATCAAGTCTCATTTGATTATAATAACCATAATCTTTAAGTCAATGACATGCGACGGTTCTAACAACGATTAAATTGTAATTCAACTTAGTCATGGCTTACATTACATTTCGGATTTCCAAGGCTATAATAAATCCATAATCCCTATAACTTCAATATAACAACTTCATGCTCGCAACATACAAAGCTAACAACAACAATATAAATAATCTTGTAATACTTTCAAAGAACAAGATTATACCTCAATGATTCTTAATCCAACTTCAATCCGAAGTCGCTCCTTAGTAGCTTATAGCCTCTCCAAGACACTTCAATCCGCTTGTTGAGACCCTTAGAACAACACCAACAATTATCCTTCAAATCTCCAAACAAAACCTAGAAAAACCATTAGGTTTTCGTTTGCGACTAACCCGTAAACAATCTTTTTCCAAGATTTTTCTATTGAGATGTGTTTACAATACACCTAAGAACCTTGGTTTAAAGTGTGGGATCAAATGGACAAGGAACAAAGATTTTTCTTTTTTTCTTGCTATAGAACCCGAGAGCTTTGCTCTATGATCATCCAATTTGTTGTGAATTTTAGCTAAGTGTTGGCACTAGTAGTGCTACTAGTAGTAATATAAAGGGTCATGGAGGGTTAAGATACAACCATATGGGTGGCTAGGATGAAGTCTTACATAAAAATCAAGACTAATTGACCTTGACTTAGTCAACATTCTCATGCTACACAAGTTGCAAGACTTGTCTTGCAACAAAGGTCCAATGACCCTCTTTGTTATACCCCGTATTTCCAGAGTATGTACGTAAGGACGTACGTAGAAAAGTTTGGACTTTAAAGTGGCTTGGACGATTTATTTTTGTGCACAACACCCGGTTAGAGTCGTTTTTCGACGAAACGTTTTACACAACTCGCGTAGGGTAAATTACGGCTATGTCATTTCTAATTTTTGCGGATTTTTCCGAGAGACGAAACGTGTTGGACCAACGAGAGGCGCCACGGCACCCTCTCATTGGCGGAAATTGTGGCGCCTTTGGACGACGGCCATTGTTTTGGCCGGCGGTTGGTAGGATATTTTGGTGGTAGATGGATAAGGTGCACTTGGCAAGATCTTGGCCCTACACTTGCCTTGCACTTGGCATGATCTTGGCCATTGGTTGGCCTTTGCTTGACCTATAAATACCCCTCCCTTTTGTGAAGACTTCTTCATCCTAAAAATCTCTAAGTCTTGAAAATCCCTTCCCCCTCTCTTGTGGTGTTCGTCCAACACCCCCTCCCCTTTGAGAAGGCCCTCGCCGAGATCCTCCCCTCGGCGAGAGTACCCCTAGTGGTAGGCCGAGGGTATACACCCCCTTTGTGGTGTTGTCTCGTATAAATACCCTCTTGGTAGAAATACTCTCAAAAGTATTGTTACTATACCCAAATTACCTTAGCCGTATACCTTGTAGTATTCTAAGGTTATACCTATCTGAAAAGCCCCGTTATACTATTATACTTCCCAGTCACAAAACCGAACTCAAGGAAAATCTCCATAGTTAGTTGAGTATTATGTAGAAGTTGGTTAGAACTTCTAAGGGTGGTTTGGAGCGGGTTGAGCGCACGGAGTTGGAGCTAAACGTTGCCCAGATCGACATCTATACTGGATAATTATGGGCTTATCGAGGTAAATATCTTGTCCCCTATTGTAATTGGAAATTACATGTTGCTAGAATATATAGTTGTAGTATACTATATATAGAATCGAACCTAGTTTTGTGGCAATGTCTTTGGACTTAAGCCTCAATTTAAAGAAGAGAGTCGAATCAGTAATTACGTAGGATCAGACATGAGACTTGTGTAAGTTTGACGGTAGGCGGCTGCCCAATTTCCCGTAGGATCTTGTATCTAGATTTATTCTACCGAGTAGTCTAGACTTTGATAGACTTGTATAACCTGTATAGGTTGAATGTTCTGCGAGTAGCATGTGCTACTTGAGAAGGTGGACCAGGCTAGCCGGGTTATAGCCGTTGAGCGATTTGCTAATAGTCGATAATCGTCGCGAGGTATGTGAACCTCTTCCTATCTCTTCTAGCATGATATGTGTATAACTATGTAGTACGGTAGACGTACGTGTGTTAATTGAACGTAGTTGTACGGCAATGTCTTTTGACTTAAGCCCGAATAACAATAATCTGTGAAAACTTGCCTTTCGGCATATATATAAATCAATTTAAAATCGAGCGCTACATCCTTATTACAATTCTGCCCACACAACAGATTACTACACTTCTAAGAATGATACGATAACAATGGCGACAGTGGCCCCGCCATATCCTCGAATGTAAATACCTACAACGACAGGACTATGCCATCGATAAGCCTCCGAGAAAACGGAGCTTTCCCAAACGTGAATCAGGACCCTAAGAGCGAGGATCAATGATCGTGTACCTTTACCGCGGCATGAACGCAGCCAAGGAGGTCGATAACAGTACCGAGTATGTGAAATCAAAATAAATCAGAAATGAAATCATAGTAGTCTATATAAAGCGAGACATGTATGATAACCAAACTACGTTCACAATAAATAAGAAGTCATGTCAAGTCGTGACTCACGCCTCAAAGTCATCACTCAAATATAACTACGGGTCTCACGCCCACAACATCAATCATGCCCGTGGAATACCTTCCTCACCGGCGCCTATGATATAAAAACATCAAGGAATACATGAACACCGGTGCCACTGTGTCCTAATAAAACCGTGCATCGGTAAGTACGAAGGCATAGCCGACTACTAAAACCTACGCACTCAACAAGGTCATAAATCAGATTATGAGATCTGTCTGACCGTCACATGATCAAAGCCGCCACTCGCCCGCAAAGATCTAATGTGCGCGTCAGCCCCGAACTCTCCGCAGCTCCGCATAGGCCAAACTCATAGGCCCGCATGAGGTATAACCCCGCATCGAGGGTAGCTACTCCCCGGCATCCGCCTGGACTCGCAGTCCGCATGGCCACATAGACCGCATGACCATAAAGGCCGCATACTAACCTGGAACTCTCGTAGCTCCGCATAGGCCCCCGGGACCCGCATGAGGTATTCTCGAATCATAGGTCACACAGACCCGCCTGAGTCTACCCCGCATCGGAGGGCAGCTTAACCTCCGGAAACAAGTCAAGGTGAGTGGTACAATACCAACATAACGGCTGATAGTGAAACTATTTAAGCGCAATCGAGGGGAAACCCCTTTACACAAACATCACAAGATACTAACACACGTAGCATCCTAGCATGTTTACTTATCAAATAAACAAGAAAGTATTACAAGGCTATCACAACCCAACACAATCAAGTTATACACACAAGGCACTTTCTACTATATGATTAACAAGATCGGGTTTCTATCCCCAAAGTACTTCATACATTAACTCTTTTAAAAGATACGTTACTTTCACAAAAGTCACACAATACCCGTAGTATATGAAAATAGAGTGATTATCTTTTGAAGTAAATCAAAACACTTCTCTTTGTAAAATCAAGTAACCACATTCTTTTCCAAACGTTTCAAGTTTGCCTAATTTCAATTACTCAAGTTTCTCATTTTCGAAAGGTTTCGTAGTTCATAGTCTTATTCATTTAAGAATGTAATTCTCTTTTAAACAATCGGAGGAACATAAGCCTTATATGTGAGTAGGATATTCTTGTTTATAACAATCTTATTACAGCAGCCATGATCTAGGAAATATCATTTTGTCTCATCTTAGCTTCTATGCAGATGGAAGTCTCTACTGGTTTTAATAATACTTAATTATTCAATACATTTTCCTTTATTAACGCTGCAGTGGTTTGTCGATACACATTTCTGATTTCCAAATCAAGAAACATTATCCCTTTTAAAACCAAGTACTCATTACTCACGAATGAGGTTTCACACAAAATTCATATAATTTATTTAAGTTAAGTCTCTTATCCTACAAGATCAAGTCTCTTAACTTCTAAAATAAATAAATCATTCGTTTTATCCCTCTTAAGCCACTATACCTAACTTCCCATAAAGCTAGTATAACTCTTAAGATTTTTAAAACCAAGTATTACTCTTCTTTTTAAAAACAGTTCTTAATTCTCTTGAACTACTTCAAGATTATTATTATTCGGGCTTAAGTCAAAAGACATTGCTGCATAACTACGTTCAATTAACACACGTACGTCTACCGTACTACATAGTTATACACATATCATGCTAGAAGAGATAGGAAGAGGTTCACATACCTCACGACGATTATCGACTATTAGCAAATCGCTCCACGGCTATAACCCGGCTAGCCTGGTCCACCTTCTCAAGTAGCACATGCTACTCGCAGAACATTCAACCTATACAGGTTATACAAGTCTATCAAAGTCTAGACTACTCGGTAGAATAAATCTAGATACAAGATCCTACGGAAATTGGGCCTCTTCCCTACCCACAAACTTACACAAGTTCATCTGAATACACCCTACGTAATTACAGTTCAGCTCTCTTCTTTAAATTCAGGCTTAAGTCCAAAGACATTGCCACAAAACTAGGTTCAGTTCTATATATAGTATACTACAACTATATATTCTAGCAACATGTAATTTCCAATTACAATAGGGGGACAAGATATTTACCTCGATAAGCCCATAATTATCCAAGTATAGATGTCGATCCTGGGCAACGTTTAGCTCCAACTCCGTGCGCTCCAACCCGCTCCAAACCACCCTTAGAAGTTCTAACCAACTTCTACATAATACTCCAACTAACTATGGAGATTTTCCTTAGGGTTCGGTTTTGTGACTGACGGGAAGTATAATAGTATAACGGGGCTTTTCGTATAGGTATAACCTTAGAATACTACAAGGTATACGGCTAAGGTAATTTGGGTATAGTAACAATACTTTTGAGAGTATTTCTACCAAGAGGGGGTATTTATACGAGACAACACCACAAGGGGGGTGTATACCCCTCGGCCTACTCCCACTGTGTACTCGCCGAGGGAGGGCTCTCGCCGAGGCCTTCTCAAAGGGGAGGGGTGTTGGAGAACACCACAAGAGAGGAAGGATTTTCAAGACTTAGAGATTTTTAGGATGAAGAAGTCTTCACAAAGGGAGGGGTATTTATAGGTCAAGCCAAGGCCAACCAATGGCCAAGATCATGCCAAGTGCAAGGCAAGTGTAGGGCCAAGATCATGCCAAGTGCACCTTATCCATCTACCACCAAAATATCCTACCAACCCCTTGACCAAAACAATGGCCAAATCGTCCAAAGGGACGCCCACAATTTCCGCCAATGAGAGGGTGCCAAGTGGCGCCCTCTCGTTGGTCCAACACGTTTCGTCTCTCGGAAAAATCCGCAAAAATTAGAAATGACATAGCCGTAATTTACCCTACGCGAGTTGTGTAAAACGTTTCGTCGAAAAACGACTCTAACCGGGTGTTGTGCACAAAAATAAATCGTCCAAGCCACTTTAAAGTCCAAACTTTTCTACGTACGTCCTTACGTACATACTCTGGAAATACGGGGTATAACATTCTCCCCTCCTTAGAAACATTCGTCCCGAATGTTCCTTCTAAGTCTCAAAACAAACGCGCGCCAGTATAGTCTTCACTACTATACTTACGAGAACAATCCTGCCACACCTGGCCACAGAAACACCCGCGCAAATACCTCCATCCAAGTCCACGAGGAAACACCTCTAACATCACCACAAATACCTCTCTCCGGGGTCTAAAATATACTTCTTTCGCACCTTCTCTTTACAAAAGAAATGATCACACCTATGCTCGTCAAACATGCTCGCTTCTTCCTTTACTCGTCGTACCCTTCTCGTACACTCGAACTCTTACCATAATTCTGATATTGCTACCGTTTCCAAAACTCGGGGTTACTATCCCTAACGTGGTCATCATTAACTGGGAACGCTCTGGATGGATCTCCGATACTTTCCCGGACATAACCATACGAAAGACCGGACGATCGCCTCCTAAGTCGGACGGCAAATGCTAACATATAGGCAACCCGCCTACTCTTCACATGAACTCAAAAGGCCCAAAGTAACTCGCTAAGTTTCTTTTTCCAAAACTCGTCACACCCTATCCGGTGGTACCTTCAAGAAGACCGACCGTCCAACTCGAACTCTGCGTCGCCGATAATCCGCACGATTTCTCCGAGTCGCCAATAACTTCTTCTAGATAAGCTTCACCCTATCAACGGTACCGGAACAAGCTCAACCAACTATCTCAACCTTGCCAACATCGAACCAATCGACCGGCAATTTACACTTCCGCCCTACAAGGCTTCATAAGGCGACATCCAACACCAAACGGTAGCTTAAACACTCCTCCACAGAGACAACAATCCTCACAACTACCCTCGAACTCCAAACACCGCCCGAGGGCGACGCGATTCGAGTCTCACCGAGTTCCTAACCCCGCTCGTAAGACTTTTAGAAAACGAAAATAGCCACAACTCGGGCTTCACCGCTACCATAAGGTGAAGGTAGGCACCTGCAGCCTTTACAACCTTTCAAAAATCAACATCGCCGAGTAAACGGCCCCGACCAAAAACACGACGGCCTGCCCCCATCGCCCGACCATCGTTGAACGCATCCACGAACTCGCACGCTGGTTAACTAAACTTGGGCCTAACACCTCGTGACCTACCACCCGGCGGGACCACCACAATCGACCCCACCATCAGACATGCCGCGGTTGACCCGCAACATGGCCTCAACCCGACGCGCAAAACATACCACTTTTGTCACTTTGCCGCGAGGTTCTAGTGTCACTCCGGCGACCCAACAAATGGTACCGGGCTGCATGCGATCCCTGAGGCATGAACCTTCTCAGGACGTGCCATACGGAGAGCCACGGTTCGGGTCTGTTCCCGTGGTAGAGGCTCTGGCCTCTTCATACGCTCAGCCCCCCCGAAGGAAAACTCTCACTAATCACGTTACGAAAACCTAGCGGTCTTCTTAGCCCAACTACCCTCTTTCATTTCACACTACTCAGGGACTTATCCCACAAACATAGCTCACGTGCACTGTGCACTCCTATAAGGGTCAAACATAAACATACGTCTTTTACTCGAGATGGCCTTACCTCTAAGGTCTCTACGTATAAAACTCTAAGGCTCATACTTTCTATCCCCAAAAATCTTACTCGGTTGAACAACCATGATTCCCAATCACAATTTACACAATGCTATCAGAATATAACACTTAAGGTATTCTCACCTTATCACACATACTAATCCCTAGAGGGTTAAAGATCTACCTGTATATACTGCTTCACTCCCCTTAGTCGTTCTAATCAAACCTGCCCCGTAGGGCGCATAGCTAATGTTACACCCCGTAAATTCAAGGAGTTAAGATAAGTTGACAAACATGTGTTGGGCGGATTTTGAGTTTACCTTGGAGTGTTGTACCCCAGTTGTTAAGAATTTCGAGGTGTTTAAAGAGCCTAATGCGTGGTTCGTTAAATCTAGTTTCCAACGCGACAAACCGTTCGTCGATAGGACATCGGATTCAAAAGTTATGGAAGTTTCAAGTTTGCGCGCACCAGGCGGCGCTGCTCAGGTGCAGGCGTGCAGCCGAATGCGAGCCGCGGCGCGGTTGTACTGGGAATCATGGGGTTTCAGCGCGCGCCGAACGCGGCGCGCCGGAATGCGGGAAATTATTTTACGAATGGAGCGCCATGCGGCAAGTGGCGCCGCGGCGCCGGCGGGATTTTTGCGCAGTTGTCGCGAAAAACAGGGATATTTTTGTTTTAAACCTATGGGAGGGTGACAAGTGTCCTCCCATCCTTTTATCTGAAAGTGGTCCTATTTTAGGCCAAGTCTTGAAGACTTGGCCATTTCATTTCAAACCCTCCCAAGAAAGATCCTCTCCCTTCTCTTGATTTTTCAAGAAAACCTAGCCTAAGAGGAAATTGTTGGAGCGGGCAAGAAGGAAAAGTGTGGGTAAACTTGTGGGAAGCGGTGGGCGATTTTGACGGAAGGAGGTGGAAGAAAAAGGGCTTTTGTGGGCTATTCCTTAAGGTAAAAGTTTCCCTTTCTTGGTTATGAGCCTAAGGTCATATATTTTAGTAGTATAGATGTGAGCACGAGGTCATTATATTTTAGTGATTTAGAATTGAGCCTAAGGTGTGTTATTGTAGTAGTATAGAGTTGAGCCCGAGGCATTTTATTTGAATAGATTTGGGTCGTCGTATGTTGTAAAGGAGATTGAAATTGTTGAAGATGTCTAGGCTAGATATCATGTTAGACTTAAGAACTTGGATTGGAAAAAGTTGAAAGGGGTTTAGTATTGGTTATATTGTTGGCCAAGAATGGCATGGAAATTATTGGTTTATTTTGTGTTGTTGTGGGGCGGAAGTTTACACGTATTAGTAGGCGTGTAATACCATTGTAATTGCCGAATGAATTGAGCCTTAAATGTGGCGTTGGTTATTGAATTTCGCCTTGAAAAGGTGGCATAGTAAGTAGAAACAAAGGAAGTCTTTGTCCAAATTTCCGTAGAACAAGGGACTTTTCATTAGAATATATTACGTTGAAGCTAAAAGCTAATAGACGTATTATGGTCATTATAGGTTGACATCTACGGACGCATATTGACTTGACAAGTGGATTAAGCAAAAGAGGTATGTAGAACTCTTCCTATCTCTTGAGCATGAGTAGTTATAACTGTATGGTACGGTAGACGTACGTGATTTTAAATGAAGTGAAGTCATTTGACATATTTGACTTGTTTTAAGGATGTCTAGTTGGTTGAGTTAGAGAATTAACTCACGTGTCCTTAAGAAAGAGTTATAAGAATGGTTTATCCTAATAAGGTAGACAAGGATTTCTTGACATGATCAAGTATAGAATACTAGATTCGGGAAGTATTGATTCTTGAACTATTCTAAAGATAAGAGACCTGACTCCTAAGTTAAGAAACTTGTTTTCTAAGTTAAGATTTTTGAAGTATTTTGAAGGTAGGGTAACTTGAATCAAGTACAAGCCTCTTGGTTATAGAGAGAGCAAAGTGGTCTAAGACATAAAGAGTTATAACGGCTTTATGGGAAGTTAGTTATGACGGCTTTATGGGAGGATAAGGATGTCTTGGTTCTAAAGCATAAAGTTAGTATAACGGCTTTATGGGAAGTTGGTTATAATAATTTTATGGAAGCGTAAAGAAATGGTTTTTCTCGAATAAGGTAAGCCTAGATAAAAGAATGGATACTAAGAAAGGCAATTCGATTTAAAGGCATCAATTGCTTAAAGTTTAAAAATGAGGGTCACTTGAGTTAGAAGTCAAGCATATTTCTAATAGTATAGTGACTTGTTTGAAATGTAGATAAGCCTTGATACTACGGGTGTTAGTATCTTGGGGTCTTATGTGGAAAAGGGATCTTGGAAAGAATAGAAATACATAGTACTTTGGGTTGAATGTTTCCCAGGACTTGTTAAGTGATAGAGAAAGTGCCTTAAGGTCATAAAATGAGATCCATTTTGTATGTTAATAAAAGTCTAAAGAAATTGGGAGTTTACTTGGACGTACTGTCGGCGAGGGAGGATTCCACGGGTATGCCTCCATTACCTCCTTATGAGTCTACCGAACGCACGGCAGTTGATGTGGGATTCCACGTATGTTTCCCGGTCATAGTATGAGTTTACTTGACGATCGACAGTGATGTGGGATTCCACGGGTATGCTTCCATGGTCTTAGTATGAGTTTACCGGGACATACCGTCAGTGATGTGGGATTCCACGGGTATGCACCGGGGACATGCTTACGATGAGGGATTCCGAGGCATGTAGTTTGAGGGGTAAGAGTATAAATGAGGGGTACACCCCCAAGATCGTTATACCACCTTCTTCAGGGTAAGAGTATAAATGAGGGGTAAACCCCCAAGATCGTTATACCACCTGGTTCCGTGGATTTGCTACCCACGATGCGAGGGACACCTCATGAAGTCATGTACCCGAGATGAGGGATTCCACGGGCATGATATATATATATATGTATGTATTGTGTATGTGTACGCCGACAGTGAGGTAGGATGCCACGGGCGCGTCACATGGTTGTATTTACTTTATGGCTGCTTACAGGACGGGATCCCACGGGCAGAGGATATAGGTATATACATGGTTAGATTTGTGTGTACGCCGACAGTGAGAAAGGATGCCACGGGCACGTCACAGAGTTAGATTCCACACCTAGCTGGCGGTGATGGGAATCCTACGGCGCGCTTGGATATTTGAGGGTCAGTTCATAGCCCCGTGTGACTATGGTTCATATGTTGAGACAGTCAGATAAGGTAAACCGACTTTCATTACTTCCACTTCAAGAAGTACGCCATCGTTAATTTGGTTATCATATATGTCTCCACCGTATTTTTGACTATTATGATTTAAATTACAAGATTTAGCTTTGCATATTTGGTACATATTTTGTCTCGACCTCTTCGGGCCGCTCATGCCGCAGTTGAGGTACATAGCTTGCCGATCCGCACTCGTTGATCATCGTTCGGTTCTCGAAAGCTCCATTTCTCGAGGCTTTGTTTTGGTATAGTTCCTCAAGTCGCTGACTTTTGTACATTCTGTGGTATGGCGGCCCCGTCCCGTCACAGCTTGTTATGTAAACTCTAGAGGTCCGTAGTCATATCTTGTGGGTCACTTTATAAAAATTTAGAGGTAATCGCTGTTGGATTTGTTTATATCTGTGAGGTAGCCTTATCTACCGACCTATATTTTATTTCATTGTTTAAGTTTATGTATGTTCATTGATATCTCTCGATGTATACTGTAAGGGTGCCTGTGTAGGGCACGATGCCATGCCCGGTCGGTCGTGACAAAAGTGGTATCGAGCGATTAGTCTCGGAAAGTGTCTACAGACCGTGTCTAGTAGAGTCTTGATTATTGATGCAGGCACCACATCTATAATCGTGAGGTCGCAGGACATTTAGGATTTGTTTCATTCTTCTCTCTGAAATCGTGCAAGAGAGTCATCTACTAGGTGAATCCTCTCGACCTATTCTTATGTATCGCTTATGCCACCACGGCGACTCAGGCCTGGCGGCAAGGCAAAGCGTGAAGAGTTGTTAGTGGTACACAGAGGATTTCTAGAATCGTGCCTGCACTATGCCCGAGGTTATGGAGGATCGGCGAGATCACCACGCCGACAAGACAGAGGAGCCGAGAGCGGCAACACCCGAAGTTCCTGACCGAGCCTCCACTCCACAGGGGGTTGAATATCGAGATTACTGGAGAGCGATCCGATTATTGACTAGCATTGTGGTGGCAGCGACAGTGAGCCGTGAGCTAACCCAGAGCCGATAGTTTGAGGATCCGGATTTTCCGAATTGTAATCCACCCGAGTTCTATGGTTCAAGTCCGAGGAGGACCTCGTGAATTCATTCGGCAGTAAATGACTACGCAGTGCTTAGGGCCTCGGAGACGAGTCCGTTGTGTTAGCTTTCACCGGTTACGCGATATTGCGTTGAACCGGTTTGAGTCGTGGTGTTGTCTAGAGGTAGGTGCTCCTCCACCGTTTTGGGGTGAGTTCACGGATCCTTCCTCGATCACTTCTTGCCTCCCGAGACGGCGAGAGCCCGCTGGATAGGTTCTTAGCGTTAAGACAGAATGGGAGAACCATCGTGAGTACAACCCGAATTTGACTCATCGCTGTATGCACTCACTATTGGCGGATATGGCGATGAGTTCACCGCTATGTGATGGGACTAGACCGATATATGGTTACCGCATGTCTGGGAGTGGCTCTTCAGCCAGGGATGGATATTGCCAGGATGCAGGCTTATGCACAGGGGATTGAGGATAGGGAGAGAGAGAGCCAGCCAGATTCAGTCCAGCCCAAGAGGGCCAGGACGGCAGAGTTTCAGGATAATTTGCGAGGCGGACAGCCTCAGCAACAGGCTAGGACTACATTGCAGCCAACGCAGAGTGCTCCTTCTCGGCCTTCTGGCGGGTGGTTTGACCGCCAGGGATATTCGGGAGCGGGTCAGGGCTTCGGGGCTGCGGGTTCACAGATGTCTGGGGACAGTAGCCAGGGGAGGCCACCTTTGCCTCGGTGTGGTTACTGTGGTAGAGCTCATTTTGGGGAATGTCGGACTAGGTCGACAGCTTGTTATGCTTGCGGCCAACAGGGCCATTTGGCGAGAGACTGTCCGACCGTGAGGTGCATCGTGGAGTATCACAGTCTATTGGGTCTGTTGCGGGTTCTTCGCCTTCAACGGCTAGGCAGGATGTTCATGCACCGACAGGCCGCGGCAGAGGTCGTGGTAGCAGTTCCCAGTTTTAGCGGTCCTTTTACCCGCCTATGCGATTTCAGGTATATTTTGATCCTTTAGAGCTTGTATGCATGATAAAGTTGTTGTATGTTTAAGTGTCATGAATGGATTACATTGAGACTATGTATGTATGCTAGAAGTAGGTGGGAGGTGAGATGAGAGAAGCATTTTAGGCCTTGAGTGGGAGTAAATAGCGTTGGTGCACCCTTGGGATCTGTTTTCTTGGTTGATAATGATGGATGGGTATGCGAGTGCGATATCTCAGGATCATGAGCGACAAATAAAGTTTCATTAATTGTATAGTACGAGGGGTATTAGATTGACTCCAAAAGAACATTCGGGGACGAATGTTTCTAAGGGGGGAAGAATGTTACACCCCGTAAATTCAAGGAGTTAAGATAAGTTGACAAACATGTGTCATGGATTTTGAGTTTACCTTGGAGTGTTGTACCCCAGTTGTTAAGAATTTCGAGGTGTTTAAAGAGCCTAATGCGTGGTTCGTTAAATCTAGTTTCCAACGCGACAAACCGTTCGTCGATAGGACATCGGATTCAAAAGTTATGGAAGTTTCAAGTTTGCGCGCAACAGGCAGGCGCTTTTCGTTCAGGTGCACGCGGCCGCGCCGCAGGTCGCGCGCGGTTGTATCGGGAATCGCTGGGGTTTCAGCGCCGACGCCGAACGCGGAAATTATTTTCGAATGGAGCGCCATGGCGCGGCGGCGCGCGCCGAGGCGGATTTTTGCGCAATGTCGTAAAAACAGGGATATTTTTGTTTTAAACCTATGGGAGGGTGACAAGTGTCCTCCCATCCTTTTTATCTTAAAGTGGTCCTATTTAGGGCCAAGTCTTGGAAGACTTGGCCATTTCATTTCAAACCCGCCCAAGAAAGATCCTCTCCCTTCTCTCTTGATTTTTTTGAAGAAAACCTAGCCTAAGAGGAAATTGTTGGAGCGGCGGCAAGAAGGAAAAGTGTGGGTAAACTTGTGGGAAGCGCTGGTGGGCGATTTTGACGGAAGGAGGTGGAAGAAAAAGGTGCTTTGTGGGCTATTCCTTAAGGTAAAAGTTTCCTTTCTCTTGGTTACGAGCCTAAGGTCATTATATTTTAGTAGTATAGATGTGAGCCCGAGGTCATATATTTTAGTGATTTAGAATTGAGCCTAAGGTGGTTATTGTAGTAGTATAGAGTTGAGCCTGAGGCTGTTTTATTTGAATAGATTTGGGTCGTCGCATGTTGTAAAGGGAGATTGTAATTGTTGAAGATGTCTAGGGCTAGATATCATGTTAGACTTAAGAACTTGGATTGGAAAGAGTTGAAAGGGGTTTAGTATTGTTATATTGTTGGCCAAGAATGGCATGGAAATTATTGGTTTATTTTGTGTTGTGGGGCGGAAGTTTACACGTATTAGTAGGCGTAATCCCCTTGTAATTGCTGAATGAATTGAGCCTTAAATGTGGCGTTGGTTATTGAATTTCGCCTTGAAAAGGTGGCATAGTAAGTAGAAACAAAGGAAGTGCTGTCCAAATTTCCCGTAGAACAAGGGACTTTTCATTAGAATATATTACTTTGAAGCTAAAAGCTAATAGACGTATTATGGTCATTATAGTTTGACATCTACTGACGGCATATTGGACTTGACAAGTGGATTAAGCAAAAGAGGTATGTAGAACTCTTCCTATCTCTTGAGCATGAGTAGTTATAATCAGATGGTACGTAGACGACGTGATTTTAAATGAAGTGAAGTCATTTGACATATTTGACTTGTTTTAAGGATGTCTAGTTGGTTGAGTTAGAGAATTAACTCACGTGTCCTTAAGAAAGAGTTATAAGAATGGTTTATCCTAATAAGGTAGACAAGGATTTCTTGACATGATCAAGTATAGAATACTAGATTCGGAAGTATTGATTCTTGAACTATTCTAAAGATAAGAGACTGACTCTAAGTTAAGAAACTTGTTTTCTAAGTTAAGATTTTGAAGTATTTTGAAGGTAGGGTAACTTGAATCAAGTACAAGCCTCTTGGTTATAGAGAGCAAAGTGGTCTAAGACATAAAAGAGTTATAACGGCTTTATGGGAAGTTAGTTATGACGGCTTTATGGGAGGATAAGGATGTCTTGGTTCTAAAGCATAAAGTTAGTATAACGGCTTTATGGGAAGTTGGTTATAATAACTTTATGGAAGCTTAAAGAAATGGTTTTTCGAATAAGGTAAGCCTAGATAAAAGAATGGATACTAAGAAAGGCAATTCGATTTAAAGGCATCAATTGCTTAAAGTTTAAAATGAGGTCACTTGAGTTAGAAGTCAAGCATATTTCTAATAGTATAGTGACTTGTTTGAAATGTAGATAAGCCTTGATACTACGTGTTAGTATCTTGGGGTCTTATGTGAAAAGGGATCTTGGAAAAATAGAAATACATAGTACTTTGGGTTGAATGTTTCCCGTGACTTGTTAAGTGATAGGAAAGTGCCTTAAGGTCATAAAATGAGATCCATTTTGTATGTTAATGAAAGTCTAAAGAAATTGGGAGTTTACTTGACGCATCGTTTGTCGCGAGGAGGATTCCACGTATGCCTCCATTACCTCCTTATGAGTCTACCGAACGCATCGGCAGCGGTGATGTGGATTCCACGTATGTTTCCGGTCATAGTATGAGTTTACTTGACGACGACAGTGATGTGGGATTCCACGCATGCTTCCATGGTCTTAGTATGAGTTCACCGGGACATACCGCCAGTGATGTGGGATTCCACGGGTATGCACCGGGGACATGCTTACGATGAGGGATTCCGAGGCATGTAGTTTGAGGGGTAAGAGTATAAATGAGGGGTACACCCCCAAGATCGTTATACCACCTTCTTCAGGGTAAGAGTATAAATGAGGGGTAAACCCCCAAGATCGTTATACCACCTGGTTTCCGTGGATTTGCTACCCACGATGCGAGGAACACCTCATGAAGTCATGTAGACGAGGGATTCCACGCATGATATATGTATATATGTATGTATTGTGTATGTGTACGCCGACAGTGAGGTAGGATGCCACGGCGCACACATGGTTGTATTTACTTTACGGCAGCGCAGTGACGGGATCCTACGCAGAGGATATAGGTATATACATGGTTAGATTTGTGTACGCCGACAAAGGAGGGGCGATGCCACGCGCCACAGCAGTTAGATTCTACACCTAGCGGTCGGCAAGATGGGGAATCCCACGGGCGCGCTTGGATCTTTGAGGGCTGGGGTTCATAGCCCGGGTGTGACTAGGGTTCATATGTTGAGACAGGCTGTATACGGTAAAACTGACTTTCATTACTTCCACTTCAAGAAGGTACGCCATCGTTAATTTGGTTATCATATATGTCTCCACCGTATTTTTGACTATTATGATTTAAATTACAAGCATTTACGCTTTGCATATTTGGTACATATTTTGTCGACCTCCTCGGGCCGCTCATGCCGCAGTTGAGGTACATAGCTTGGCCGATCCGCACTCGCTGATCACGTTTCGCTCGAAAGCTCCATTTCTCGGAGGCTTTGTTTTTGGTATAGTTCCTCAAGTCGTTGACTTTTGTACATTCGGGGTATGGCGGGCCCCGTCCCACACGCTTGTTATGTAAACTCTTAGAGGTCTGTAGTCATATCTTGTGGTCACTTTATAAAAATTTAGAGGTAATCATTGGATTTGTTTATATCTGGAGGTAGCCTTATCGGTGACCTATATTTTATTTCATTGTTTAAGTTTATGTATGTTCCACAGATATCTCTCGATGTATACTGTAAGGGTGCCTGTAGGCACTCATGCCCGGCCTGGGTCGTGACAAGGAAGGTGACGAACTACCCATCGATTCTGAAGGCTGAGTCCTCCCACTTGCATCCTTCCTACAAGGACATCCTTTCGACACATGGCCCTGACGGCCGTTGGTAAAACGAGCACCAACAAAAGACGACATCCCCCGGGATGACATCTGCCACACTGTGAATACTGAGGGAAATCGAATCCGGGCCGAGCCTACGTGGTAGCCGGAACCTAAACTCGAGCTCGACCAACTCCTCGTTATACCCCGTATTTCCGCAGTATGTACGTGAGGGCGCACGATAATTTTTTTTTTTGCCTTAAGAATTGGCTTTGGTTCAAATTTGGGCACAAGTGCTTAATAAAGTCGCTTTTCGACGTAAACGCTTTCCATTGCCTTACGTTGGAAAAATTCCGCTATGTCATTTAGTATTTTTGCGGATTTTTCCGAGCGACGGAACATTTTTGGATTAACGGGAGGTGACACTTGTCACTCATCGACGGCAAAGAGGAGGCTTGGCCTTGGCCGATTGGTCCCTCCTTTGTGCCTTGTTTGTGGCTTGTTTTGTGAGTGTTTTGTGGAGTGTTTTGTGGGTGCACTTGGCTTGATCTTGGCCTTACACTTGCCTAACACATGGATGGATCTTGGCCATTGGTTGGCCTTTGCTTGGCCTATAAATAGCTCCTTTGTGAAGACTTTCTTCATCCACAAATTGCCTAAGTCTTGAAGTTCTCTTCCTCCCTCCCTTGTGAAATCTGGCCCACCACACCCCTTTCCCTTCACAAAAGCTTTCCCTCATGGTGCTCTCATGGGTACCCCTAGCCTAGTTGTTTTCAGATAATACCCTTTGTTGTGGTATAGAAATACTCTCCTAAGTATTGTTATAATGTCCAAAATACTTTAGCCCAAATACCTTGTAGTACTTTCCAAAGTACCCTTTGTACGAAAAACCCTAAAATACGATTATACTTTCCTTAGCCTCTACACGAAACCCTAAGGAAAATCTTCACCCGTTGTTGAAGTATGGAGTAGAAGTTGCGTAGAACTTCTAAGGGTTGTTTGGAGCGATTTGGAGCACTCGGAGAGAGCTAAACCTTGCTCAGAGCGACTTTAAACTCGGATAATTTTGGGCTTATCGAGGTAAATATCTTGTCCCCTATTGTAATTGGAAATTACATGAGTGTTGAATATATAGTGTTATATACTATATATAGAATGAACTTAGTATTATGGCAATGTCTTTTGACTTAAGCTCAAGAATGAAGAATTGAACAAGAATCACATGTAAGGATAATAAAGAGAGAGAAGAATCGAATCGTAATTACCTAGGTTGTATTACAGAGACTTATGTAGCATTACCGTAGTAGAATTGTACGCGTCCGGTTAGACGTGTTAACCCCGGTTGGCTTGTAGCCGACCTCGATAGAGAGGAGATTTACGCTGTCATGGGGAGGTCGCCAATTTTCAGAGAAAGATGGGAACGTGTGTTTAAGATTTAATAGACGTTTGTGCCTTTATAGGTGAAAGTACTAAGAGTAGCGTATTCTACTCGAGGAGTGGAAAGGGCTAGCAAGGTTGTAGTACTTGGAGCATTTTGCTTATTGTCGTTAAATCGTCGCGAGGTATGTGAACCTCTTCCTATCTCTTCTAGCATGATATGTGTGAACTATGTAGTACGGTGACGCATACGTGTTAACTGTGTTTGATTGTTCTTAAACATAAAGTGTTATAACGGCTTTATGGGAAGTTGGTTATAACACTTTATGTAGGTAAGGAAATACTTTGTGGTTTTAAAAGGTAATCGATGTGAATTATAACCGCTAGTTATAATAAAGAACTTGATGTATTTCAAAGATTTCTAAATCGCTTTGAAGAGAGTAACACTTGGTTTTAAAGGTTTTAAAAAGAGTTATACTAGCTTGATGGGAGTTAGGTATAATGTCTTAAGAAAGGTAAAGAAAATGGTTTATCGATGTTAGAAGTTAAGAGATTGATCTTATAAGATAAGAGACTTAACTTATTTGTTTTAATGTGGATGTTTGTGAAACCTCATTCGTGAGTAATGAGTACTTGGTTTTATTTAAAGGATAATGTTTTACCGATTTGAAATCGTAATGTGTATCGGCTGCACCACCGCAGCGTTAATAAAGGAAAATGTATTGAATAATGATGAATTGTATTAAAACCAAGAGAAACCTCCATCCGCATAGAAACTAAGATGAGACAAAATGATATTACATTTTCTAGATCATGGTCATTGTAATAAGAATGTTGTAAACAAGAATAACCTACTCACGCGAGACTTATATTACTCAATTGTTCTAAAACGGAACCAAGTGATTAAGTTTATGAACTATGAAACCATTTGAAAATGAGAAGCTTGAGTAATTGAAACTAGGCAAACCGAACTTAGGAAAAGAATGTTGTTACTTGATTTTGAAAAGGAATGTGGGTTAGTCATTCTAATACTACTGCACCGTGACTTTGATAAGTAATGGATCTCTTTAAAGAATTTAACGACGTAGTACTTTAGGTTGAAACCCGACTTTGGCATAAAATGAAGGTACTTTGAGTGATGTGAAACTTGCTTATGCTTGTTGTGGTGAAACATTCCTATGCTTGTTGTTGTGAAACTTGCCTATGCTTGTGATGATAGCCTTTGTTGTGCAAGTGTGGTGTTTACGTGTTACCGCGTCTCGATAGAGGCCGTTGGATCGTTGAGGTTTCATCGTCGGCTTGGGTATCCGGTGGTCGGCCGTACCGCCTGCCTCGCGGATCGATTCGCCTCGTATCCGGTAGTCACCGTGACTTGCCCCGCTCAAGATAGTGACGGTTTCGTGATACGCCTTGGTCCCCGTGGTGGTCACCAGACTTGCCCCGGTCGGCCACCGCGTGACCGCCTTGGTATCCTGTGAGTCGGCTCGCACTTGCCCCGTGTCAGCTTCGTGTTTTGGTTGCATTGTATTATTGGTACGGTCGAATCTGGTAGTTATACTTGCCCCGTACGGTTTTTATGACACAGGTGGGACCTGGTGTTCATGTATACTCCTTGGTATTGTTATATCATAAACCGCCAGAATGAGGAAGAAATTCCACTGCACGAGTGATAATTTGGAGGCGTGAGTCCTCGCTTGATGTAATCGTTATATGTTATATATCGTAGTTTGGTCATCATACATGTCTCGCTTTATATAGACTATATGATTTCATTTACGATTTGTGATTTCACATACTTGGTACTGATCGACTCCTTCGGCCGCTCACGCCGCAGTAAAAGGTACATCTTGCCGATCCCCGCTTAGGATCACCTTTCAGCGATTGAAAGCTCCGTTCCTTCGAGGCTTATCTTTGGTATGTTACCACGAGTGCGTAGATGCTTATACATTCAGTGGTATGGCCCCGCCCCGTCATAGTTGTTGTAAATCTTAGAGGTCTGTAGTAATCGCTGTAGGTTGTAAAAGGATTAAACTGCTCGGGTTTTATGATATATCAAGGCAAATCGCTTTGGTTGGCCTGCTTATTTATTATATCTCTTGTTTCATGATTCATGTTTTATTTTTCCACTGGTTTTCTCTGATGTTGTATCACTAGGGTGCCCGGGGTAAGGCACCGAACGCCCGTTCGGGCGTTACAAAGTGGTATCAGAGCGCTTAATCTCTGAAAGTGTCTACGCACCGTGTCTAGTAGAGTCCGGATTATCGTTGTGTTTTGCACCACATCTATAATCGGGAGGCTATAGGACATTTAGGATTGGTTTCCATTCTTCTCATTCTGAGATCGTGCCTTAGAGCCGTGTGATAAGATCGACCCTCCGACGTGTTTCGCTTTTACCGCTTATGCCTCGCGAAAGGCAACCCGCCTGGCGGCAAGGCAGCAGGATCTGCGAGTAGCAGAAATGCAGACCACAGCACTGAGCCTCTAGTCCCGCACCGGAGCAGCAGGAGATGAGTTACGCGAGTGGCCCGATTAACGGCCGTGGTCAGGCTGACTTGAGGATAGCCGGACGCAGCAGCCCAAAGAGCACCGTGGTTCACCCTAGATCCGATAGTTCGAGGCTACGGATTTTACGAGTTGTAGGCCGCGAGTTTTATGGGTCGAGGCCTGAGGATGATCCGCAGGAGTTCATCCGCCAGTTACAGCGGATCATGAGAGTGATCAAGGCATCGGAGATCGAGTCGGTGGCCCTAGGTTCACATCAACTGCGTGATACCGCAATGATCGTTTGATTCTTGGGAGCTGTCCAGGAGAGCATGCACTTCCAGCGTATGGAACGAGTTCTCGAGGCCTTTCTTGCACATTTCTTGCCTCCTGCATGATGAGGGCTCGGGCCGATGATTTTTGGTGTTCTGGCAGATCCGCGACGGTCGGGAGTACAATGTGGAGTTCGACTCATTGGCCCGGTACGTCCCCGCGTTAGTAGCTAGTATGGAGGATCGAGTGCACCGATATGTTACAGGGCTCGATGATTGCCTTGCAGAGTTGTTCGTGTAGCTCTTCACCGGCATGGACATTGCCCGCACGCAGCGTATACACTGATGAGGAGCGGATAAATCGACGGAATGACCAAAGTCGCCAAGAGGCCGTAACAGCAGGGTCCTTTGGTGACTTTCGAGGCGGACCGCCTCAGCAGCAGGCTAGTTATGTGCCTCACACAGTACTGAGTGGTCCTCCCGCCTTTCGGGACCTTCGGATATTCAGAGCAGTGCCTGGCTCCTGTGTTTCAGATTTTCGCGGGAGCAGAGTGCTCACGGATGAGGTTGCCCTTGTCTCAGCCATGCCGCTGTGGGAAAGCTTCATAAGGGAGAGTGTCGTACTAACTCGGAGATTGTTATTTTGCGCCAACAGGCCATCCGGCAAGAGATCGTCCACTGCGGGTAGCACCGGTAGGATAGCATGGACTACTGTGAGCGATGCGGTTCTTCACCTTCCGTAGCTGAGCAGATGCTCGTACACCGGAAGGCCCCAGAGGTCGCTGGGAGTTCCCGCTTAGCGGTCCTTGAACCGCCTAGTTTCGTATATCCTTAACCTCTAGAGTTTTGTTGTATTGATGTTGTTGATGTGTTTAATGTTATGTTTGGATAGCTTTGTGCTAAAAATGTGATTTAGAAACACAGTTAGTGAAAAGGGTAAGTCCTCGGGTAGTGTGAGATGGAAGTGGTAGCTTTCATGTGGAAATAGTAAGATTGTTCCGATCGGGAACAAGAGTCAGCGTTGGGGTCGGGTTGAGGACCATTTATGGTCAACCAGAACCCGGTTTAAGGGGTCGGTTCCGGGTGGTCCCGCCAGTGGTAGGGTCACGAGGGTGCTAGGCCCAAGTTTAGATGACCATCGATGAGTTCGTGGACGCGCTCGATCAGAATCAGTTCGTGAAGGCCGGGAATGGCCTTAGGGGAAATCGAGGTTAGTGAGATGACCAAGTTTGGAGGTAGTGACTCCAAGGGTTGGAAACAGAAGCGTTGACAGAAGTGTGGTACGGATACTAGAACGAGTTCGAGTGTTCGTGACGAGTACTACGAGAAAGGGGAAAAGTGAACGTATGTTTTTGTGGCCAGGTGTGGCATGATTGTTTTCGTACGTATAGCAGTGAAGACTATACTGACGCCTGTTGTTTTGAGACCTTGAAGGAACATTCGGGACGAATGTTTCTAAGGGGGGATGAATGTTATACCCCGTATTTCCAGAGTATGTACGTGAGGGCGTACGTATTAATTTTTTTTGCCTTAAGAATTGGCTTTGGTTCGAAATTTGGGCACAAGTGCCGAATAGAGTCGTTTTCTGACGAAACGTTTCCACAGCTTACGTTGGAAAAATTCCGGCTATGTCATTTAGTATTTTTGCGGATTTTTCCGAGCGACGGAACATTTTTGGACCAACGGGAGGGTGACACTTGTCACCCTCATTGGACGGCAAAGAGGAGGCTTGGCCTCGCCGATTGGTCCCTCCTTTGTGCCTTGTTTTGTGGCTTGTTTTGGAGTGTTTTGTGGAGTGTTTTGTGGGTGCACTTGGCTTGATCTTGGCCTTACACTTGCCTAACACATGGATGGATCTTGGCCATTGGTTGGCCTTTGCTTGGCCTATAAATAGCTCCCCTTTGTGAAGACTTTCTTCATCCACAAATTGCCTAAGTCTTGAAGTTCTCTTCCTCCTCCCTTGTGAAATTGGCCCACCACACCCCTTTCCCCTTTGCCGAAAGCTTTCCCTTTGGTGCCTTGGCAGTACCCCTAGCCTAGTTGTTTTCAGATAATACCCTTTGTTGTGGTATAGAAATACTCTCCTAAGTATTGTTATAATGTCCAAAATACTTTAGCCCAAATACCTTGTAGTACTTTCCAAAGTACCCTTTGTACGAAAAACCCTAAAATACGATTATACTTTCCTTAGCCTCTACACTAAACCCTAAGGAAAATCTTCACCCGTTGTTGAAGTATGGAGTAGAAGTTGCGTAGAACTTCTAAGGGTTGTTTGAGCGGATTTGGAGCACTCGGAGGAGGAGCTAAACCTTGCTCAGAGCGACTTTAAACTCGGATAATTTTTGGGCTTATCGAGGTAAATATCTTGTCCTCTATTGTAATTGCAAATTACATAAGTGTTGAATATATAGTGTTATATACTATATATAGAACGAACTTAGTATTATGGCAATGTCTTTTGACTTAAGCTCAAGAATGAAGAATTGAACAAGAATCACATGTAAGGATAATAAAGAGAAGAATCGAATCTGTAATTACCTAGGTTGTATTACAAAGAGACTTATGTAGCATTACTTGTGTAGTAGAATTGTACGCGTCCGGTTAGACGTGTTAACCCCTGGTTGGCTTGGTAGCCACCGATAGAGAGGAGATTTACGCTGTGCGGGAGGTGCCGAATTTTCTCAGAAAGATGGGAACGTGTGTTTAAGATTTAATAGACGTTTGTGGCCTTTATAGGTGAAAGTACTAAGAGTAGCGTATTCTACTCGAGGAGTGGAAAGGGCTAGTGCGTTGTAGTACTTGGAGCATTTTTGCTTATTGTCGTTAAATCGTCGCGAGGTATGTGAACCTCTTCCTATCTCTTCTAGCATGATATGTGTGAACTATGTAGTACGGTAGACGTACATGTGTTATCTGTGTTTGATTGTTCTTAAAACATAAAGTGTTATAACGGCTTTATGGGAAGTTTGTTATAACAACTTTATGTAGGTAAGGAAATACTTTGTGGTTTTAAAAGGTAATCGATGTGAATTATAAGCGCTAGTTATAATAAAGAACTTGATGTATTTCAAAGATTTCTAAATCGTTTTGAAGGAGAGTAACACTTGGTTTTAAAGGTTTTAAAAAGAGTTATACTAGCTTGATGGGGAGTTAGGTATAATGTCTTAAGAAAGGTAAAGAAAATGGTTTACTGATGTTAGAAGTTAAGAGACTTGATCTTATAAGATAAGAGACTTAACTTATTTGTTTTAATGTGGATGTTTGTGTGAAACCTCATTCGTGAGTAATGAGTACTTGGTTTTATTTAAAGGATAATGTTTTACGATTTCGAAATCGAATGTATCGCATGCACCACCGCAGCGTTAATAAAGGAAAATGTATTGAATAATGATGAATTGTATTAAAACCAGAGAAACCTCCATCCGCATAGAAACTAAGATGAGACAAAATGATATTACATTTTCTAGATCATGGTCGTGAATAAGAATGTTGTAAACAAGAATAACCTACTCACGTGAGACTTATATTACTCAATTGTTCTAAAACGGAACCAAGTGATTAAGTTTATGAACTATGAAACCATTTGAAAATGAGTTTGAGTAATTGAAACTAGGCAAACCGGAACTTAGGAAAAGAATGTTGTTACTTGATTTTGAAAAGGAATGTGGGTTGGTCATTCTAATACTACGTATCGGGTGACTTTGATAAGTAATGGATCTCTTTTAAAGAATTTAACGACGAGTACTTTAGGTTGAAACCCGACTTTGGCATAAAATGAAGGTACTTTGAGTGATGTGAAACTTGCCTATGCTTGTTGTGGTGAAACATTCCTATGCTTGTTGTTGTGAAACTTGCCTATGCTTGTGATGATAGCCTTTGTTGTGCAAGTGTGGTGTTTCGTGTTACCGCGTCTCGATAGAGGGCCGGTTGATCGTTGAGGTTTCTTCTGTTCGCCCGGGTATCCGTGGTCGGCTCAGACCGCCCCGCCTCGTGATCGATTCGCCTTGTATTCGTAGTCACCGTGACTTGCCCCGCTCAAGATAGTGACGGTTTCGTGATACGGCCTTGGTCCTCGTGGTCACCCTCAGACTTGCCCCGGTCACCGCGTGACCGCCTTGGTATCCGGTAGTCGGCTCTCGCACTTGCCCCGTGACGGCCGTGTTTTGTTGCATTGTATTATTGGTACGGTCGGATCTCGTAGTTATACTTGTCACATGCGGTTTTTATAACACGTGGGACATGGTGTTCATGTATAATCCTTGGTATTGTTATATCATAAATCGCCAAGTGAGGAAGAAATTCCACGCACGAGTGATAATTTGGAGGCGTGAGTCCTCGTCTATGTGAATCGTTATATGTTATATATCGTAGTTTGGTCATCATACATGTCTCCCGCTTTATATAGACTATATGATTTCATTTACTGATTTGTGATTTCACATACTGTACTGATCGACCTCCTTCGGGGCCGCGTTCATGCCGCAGTAAAAGGTACATCGGCCGTCGATCCCCGCTTTAGGATCACCTTTCAACAGATTGAAAGCTCCGTTCCTTCGAGGCTTATCTTTTGTATGTTACCCAGTCCGTAGATGCTTATACATTCGGGGTATGGCGGGCCCCGTCTCCGTCATAGTTATTGTAAATCTTAGAGGTCCGTAGTAATCGCTGCAAGCGTGGTTGTAAAAGGATTAAACTGTTCGGGTTTTATGTATATACCAAGGCAAATGCTTTGGTTGGCCTGCTTATTTATTATATCTCTTGTTTCATGATTCATGTTTTATTTTTCCGCTGGTTTTCTCGATGTTGTATCACTAGGTGCCCGGTAAGGCACGAACGCCCGGTTCGGGCGTTACACTCGCCTACCCCGAACGCCCCGAACCCCGCGAGGACCTTCTTCGTGATCGTGGATGTCATCCAGTCACACGAGGCGGTTCGCCTCGAAAGTTACCAAAGGACCTCATTGCTGCTCGCCCTCTTCTCGCCCTCGTTAACCCGTCGATCTCACGTTTCTCGGCTGTGCATAAGCCCGCATACGTGCCATGCTCAAGCTCGATCAAGAACTACTTGCACAACCTCTCGTTGATATTCATCAAGACTCGCGCAGACATCGCAGATACTATCCGTAGCCAAATCCATAGCTAGTAACAGGTCGCCTCTTTGCAATCTATATTCTCGCCCCTGGCCGTGGAACCAAGGTTCAAATATCATGGCCGCAGAGGAACCGCCGCCACCGCTAAACTCTGCAAGCTAGCGACGCCGCAGTAACTCCCGAATGAAACACTACCCTAGGTAATGATTGGGCCTCGCCTCAGAACCCTCTCTCAGACTTTACTCGCAGCCTCCTCGCTTTGCCTCTCCCTGCCCGGTTTGCCCTACGCGAAGGCATAGCGGTGAAGGGAAAGAAATACGTTTAGAGGGTCCAACTTACAACAGCCTCTAAGGCACGATCTCAGAGTGAGAAGAATAGAAACCAATCCTAAATATCCTATAGCCTCACGATTATTGGTGTGGTGCACAACACACCGATAATCAAGACTTCATCGATACGGTCTGTAGACACTTTCCGAGGATTAACTGCTCTGATACCACTTTGTCACGACCCGAACCCGGGCCCGTGACTGGTGCCTTACCCCGGGCACCCAAGTAGCCATACATCAGAGTAATCAGCGAAACATAAAACAAGACATGAAAATATTATGAAGTAAGAAACAATAATCTGTGAAAACTTGCCTTACGCCATATATATAAATCAATATAAAATCAATAGCTTACATCCTTATTACAATTACGCCTACACAAGATCACACGACCGAACCTGCCCGTGGATCGTGCCTTACCGGGCACCCTAGTGATACAACATCGAGTAATCACAACATAAAACACAATATGAAATAATGCAAAGGAAACACATGTTTCAAGAAAAGTTGTTTTCAAAGATAAATATAAATAACAACTCTTTCAAAATGAACAGTTTAATCCTTTTTACAAACCCCGCCACACAAAGATTACATGCACTTACGAATGATATGACAACAACGACGGACAGGTTCTCGCCATACCCCGAATGTAGCACCTACAACAACAGGGACTATACGAAGATAAGCCTCCGAGAAACGGAGCTTTCCCAAACGCCGAATCGTGACTCCTAAGAGTGAGGATCAACGATCGTGTACCTTTACTGCGGCATGAACGCAGCTTCAAGGAGGTCGATAACAAATTTAGTATGTGAAATCAAAATAAATCAGAAATGAAATCATAGTAGTCTATATAAAGCAGAGACATGTATGATAACCAAACTACGATTCACAATAAATAAGCAATATATCGCCGTGGACTCACGCCCTCGAAGTCATCACTCAAATACATAAATATGGGTCTCACGCCCACAACATCAATCATGCCCGTGGAATACCTTCCTCACTGCCGGCAGTCTATGATATATAAAAGCACCAAGAGATACACATGAACACCAGGTCCCACCTGTGTCATAATAAAATCGTACGGGGTAAGTATGAAGGCATAGCCGACTACTAAAACCCACCGTACCAACAAGGTCATAAACTGTATCATGAAATCTGTCTAGACCGTCACATGATCAAAGCTGGCCACTCGCCCGCAGTATCTAATGTGCGCGTCTAGCCCTGGAACTTCCCGCAGCTCCGCATAGGCCACCCCAATGGCCCGCATGAGGTATTCCCCGCATCGAGGGTAGCTACTCCCCGGCATCCGCCTGGACTTCGCAGTCCGCATGGCCACATAGACCGCATGCCCATAAAGGACGCAAACTAACCTGGAACTCTCGTAGCTCCGCATAGGCCCCTGGGACCCGCATGAGGTATCCTCGAATCATAGGTCACACAGACCCGCCTGAGTCTACCCCGCATCAGAGGGCAGCTTAACCTCCGGAATAAGTCAAGGTGAGTGGTATAATACCAACATAACGGCTGATCGTTAAACAACTTTAAGCGCAAACGAGGGAAAATCCCTTTACACAAAACATCACAAGATACTAACACACGTAGCATCCTAGCATGTTTACTTATCAAATCAACAAGAAAGTATTACAAGGCTATCACAAACCAATACAATCAAGTTATACACACAAGGTACTTTCTACTAACAAGTTCGGGTATCTATCCCCAAAGTACTTCATACATTAAATCTCTAAAAGATCTGCTTTTTCACATAAGTCACACAATACGTAGTATAAAAATAGAGTGATCGTTCTTTTAGTAAACCAAAACACTTACCTTTGTAAAATCAAGTAACAACATTATTTTCCAAACGCTCAAGTTTGCCTAATTTCAAATGTTCACGTTTCTTATTTTAGAAAGGTTTCGTAGTTCATAGCCTTATTCATTTAAGAATATAATTCTCTTTTAAACAACCTGAGAAACATAAGCCTTATATGTGAGTAGGTTATTCTTGTTTATAACAATCTTATTACAGCAACCATGATCTAGGAAATATCATTTTGTCTCATCTTAGCTTCTATGCAGATGGAAGTTTCTACTGGTTTTAATAATACTTCATTAATCAAAACATTTCCCTTTATTAACGCTGTAGTGGTTTGTCGATACACATCTCTGATTTCCGAAATCAGTAAAACATTGTCCCTTTTAAAAACCAAGTACTCATTACTCACGAATGAGGTTTCACACAAAATTCATATAATTCATTTAAGTTAAGTCTTTTATCTTACAAGATCAAGTCTCTTAACTTCTAAAATAAATAAATCATTCGTTTTATCTCTCTTAAGCCATTATACCTAACTTCCCATAAAGCTAGTATAACTCTTAAGATTTTAAAACCAAGTATTACTCTTCTTTTAAAAACAGTTCTTAATTCTCTTGAACTACTTCAAGATTATTATTATTCGGGCTTAAGTCAAAAGACATTGCCGTATAACTACGTTCAATTAACACACGTACGTCTACCGTACTACATAGTTATACACATATCATGCTAGAAGAGATAGGAAGAGGTTCACATACCTCGCGACGATTATCGACTATTAGCAAATCGCTCCACGGCTATAACCCGGCTAGCCTGGTCCACCTTCTCAAGTAGCACATGCTACTCGCAGAACATTCAACCTATACAGGTTATACAAGTCTATCAAAGTCTAGACTACTCGGTAGAATAAATCTAGATACAAGATCCTACGGTAATTGGGCGGCCCTTCCCTACCCACAAACTACACAAGCTCATCAGAATACGCCCTACGTAATTACGATCAGCTTCTTCTTTAAATTGTGCTTAAGTCCAAGGCCATTGCCACAAAACTATGTTTAGTTCTAGATATAGTATACTTCAAATATATATTCCTACAACATGTAATTTCCAATTACAATAGGGGGACAAGATATTTACCTCGAGAAGCCCATAATTATCCAAGTATAATGTCGATTCTCGGGCAACGTTTAGCTCCAACTCATGCGCTCCAACCCGCTCCAAACCACCCTTAGAAGTTCTAACCAACTTCTACATAATACTCCAACTAACTATGGAGATTTTCCTTAGTGGTTTCGGTTTTGTGGACGACGGAAGTATAATAGTATTTCGGGCTTTTCAGATAGGTATAACCTTAGAATACTACAAGGTATACGGCTAAGGTAATTTGGGTATAGTAACAATACTTTTGAGAGTATTTCTACCAAGAGTGGGGAAAGCTCTCGGCCAAGGGGGCCTCATAAGGGGGAGGACGAGACACCACACAAAGGGGGGGAGGATTTTAACACTTAGGAATTTTTAGGAATGGATGAAGAAGTCTTCAAACTTAGGGGGGGTATTTATAGGACAAGCCAAGGCCAACCAATGGCCAAGATCATGCCAAGTGCATAGCAAGTGTAAGGCCAAGATTGGGACAAGTGTGTGTGGGTCCCACTTTATCAATCAACACACAAAATATCCTACCAACTACACTCTCCAATTCGTCCCATGTCCTCCTCACGCCCGCCATGGGGAGGTGCCAGTGGCGCGCTCTCGTTGGTCCAACACGCTTCGCCTCTCGGAAAAATCCGCAAAAATTAAAAATGACATAGCCGGAATTTTCCTACGAAAGTCGTGGAAACGTTTAAAAACGACTCTAACCGTGTTGTGCACAAAAATAATTCGCCAAGCCTATTCTCAAGTTCAAATTTTCTACGCACGCCCCACGCATATACTGAAATACGGTATAATATTCTCCCCTCCTTAGAAGCATTCGTCCCGAATGTTCCTTCTAAGTCTCAAAACAAACGCAAGGCCAAGATAGTCTTCACTACTATACTTACGAACAATCTCGCCACAAATGGCCACGTAAACAACTGCGCAAAATACTTACATCCAAGCCCACGAGGAAACACCTCTAACATCACCATAAACACCACTCTCCGGGGTCTAAAATATACTTCATTCGCATCTAAGCTCGCCATACATGCTCGCTTCTTCCCTTACGTGTCGTACCCTTCCTGTACACTCGAACTTTTACCACATTTCATATCAGCTTTCCAAAACTCGGGTTACTATCTCTAACGTGGTCAACATTAATCGGGAACACTGACGGATCTCTCGATACTTTCCGAACATAACAATACGAAAAGATCGGACGCATCGCCTCCTAAGTCGGACGGCAAATGCTAACATATAGGCAACCCGCCTACTCTTCACATGAACTCAAAAGGCCCAAAGTAACTCGGGCTAAGTTTCTCTGCTTTCCAAAACTCGTCACACCCTATCCGTGGTAATTTCAAGACCGACCACAACTCGAACTCTAAGCGTCGCTGATAATCCGCACGATTTCTCTGAGCTGCCAAAAAACCTCCTCTAGATAAGCTTCACCCTATCCACAGTCCGTTGGAACAAGCCTGAACCAACTATCTGAACCTTGCCAACATCGAACCAATCGACCGGCAACTTACACTTCCGCCCCTACAAGGCTTCATAAGGCGACAACCGGACACTGAAATGGTAGCTTAAACACTCCCACCACAGGAGACAACAAACCCCACAACTACCCCTGAAATCCAAACACTGGATACCACTTTTGTCACTTTGCCGCGAGGTTCTAGTGTCACTCCGGCGACCCAACAAATGGTACCGGACTGCATGCGATCACTGAGGCTCACCTGAGTTCTCAATCCTGCCTGGTAAAACTTTCAGAAAAAAGAAACAGCCGTACCCTGGGCTCCACTGTCTGTCATAAGGTGAAGGTAGGCACCCCGTGCATCCTTACAACCTTTCTGATATAATCAACACTACTGAGTACACGGTCTCTGCTAGAAGACAAGACGGGCTGACCTCCTCGGCCCGACTACTGGTCGAACGCATCCACGACTCGTACGCTGGTTAACTAAACTTGGGCCTAACACCCTCGTGATCCTATCATAAGGCGGGATCACCACAAACTGACCCCACCACCATACAAAGCCGCGGTTGACCCGCCACGTGGCCTCAACCCGACCCGGCAACGCGCAAAATACTAGCTCCCCGAAGGAAAACTCTCACTAATCATGTTACGAAAACCTAGCGGTCTTCTTAGCTCAACTACCCTCTTTCATTCCACACTACTCAGGGACTTATCCCACAAACATAGCTCACGTGCACTATGCACTCCTATAAGGGTCAAACATAAACATACGTCTTTACTCGAGATGGCCTTACCTCTAAGGTCTCTACGTATAAAACTCTAAGGCTCACACTTTTTCTATCCCCCAAATCTTACTTGGTTAACTAACCAAGATTTCTAATCACAATTTACACTCATGTTATCAGAACATAGCACTTATGATATACTCATCTTATCACACACTGATCTCTAGAGGGTTAAGGATATGCCTGAATCTACTGCTTCACTCCCCTTTGTCGTTCTAATCAAACCTGCCCCGTAGGGCGCATAGCTAGGGAAGATGACGAACTACCCACCGATCCTGAAGGCTAAGTCCTCCTACTAGGACACTCTTTCGACATCAGACCCTGACGGTCATAGGTATAACAAGTACCAACTAAAAGACGACATTCCCCGGGATGACGCTCACACCGTGGAACCGAAGCCCCGAGTTCGACCAACTCTGCATACCGAACGTCCCGAATCCGCGAGGACCTCTCGCACCGCGGGTGTGCATAATCTAATCACGCGAGGTGACTTGCCTCGAAAGTTACCAAAGGACCTCGCTGCCCACCTCTTCTCGTCGCCCTTCGTTAAACCGTCGATCTCTACGCTTTCGGCCGCGCGATAAGCCCGCATACGTGCCATGCTCAAGCTTCAATCAAGAATTACTCTTGCACAACCCTCTCTTAGGTAGTCATCAAGACTCGCGGTACATCGGTATGCTCTCTGGTAGCCAAATCCATAGCTAGTTCCCGGTCGTGGAACTGAAGGTTCAAATATCATGGCCGCAGTAGGAACTGCCGCCGCCGTGCTAAACTCTGCTGGGGCTAGTGACGTCGCAGAACTCTCCAAATGAAGCACTACCCTAGGTAAAGATTGGGCCTGCCCACGTAACCCTCTCAGACTCAATTCGCAGCCTCCTACGCTTGCCCTCCTCGGGTCCGGCCCTACGCGAGGCATAGCGGTGGAAAGAAATACGTTAGAGGGTCTAACTTACAACACATCTCTAAGGCACGATCTCAGAGTGAGAAGAATAGAAACCAATCCTAAATATCCTATAGCCTCCTGATTATTGTTGTGGTGCACAACACACCGATAATCAAGACTTCATCGATACGGCTCAGAGACACTTTCCGAGGATTAATCGCTCGATATAACTTTTGTCACGACCAACCGGGCCCGTGGATCGTGCCTTACCCTGGCACCCTAGTGATACAACATCGAGTAATCGAACATAAAACACAATATGAAATAATGCAAAGGAAACACATGTTTCTGAAGAAGAGTTGCCTTTCGGCATAAATATAAATAACAACTCTTTCAAAATGAACAGTTTAATCCTTTTTACAAACCCCGCCACAACAAGATTACATGCACTTACGAATGATATGATAATAACGACGGACAGTGGCCGCCATACCCTCGAATGTAAGCACCTACAACAACAGGACTATACCAAGATAAGCCTCCGAGAAACGGAGCTTTCCCAAACGTCAATCTGGACCCAAGAGCGAGGATCAACGATCGTGTACCTTTACTGCGGCATGAACGCAGCCCGGGCGAGGTCAAGCATAACAGTACCGAGTATGTGAAATCAAAATAAATCAGAAATGAAATCATAGTAGTCTATATAAAGCAGAGACATGTATGATAACCAAACTACAGTTCCTGATAAATAAGCAAATATATCAAGCCAGGGACTCACGCACTAGAAGTCATCACTCAAATACATAAATATGGGTCTCACGCCCACAACATCAATCATGCCCGTGGAATACCTTCCTCACTGCCAGCAGTCTATGATATATAAAAGCACCAAGAGATACACATGAACACCAGGTCCCACCTGTGTCATAATAAAATCGTGACGGTAAGTATGAAGGCATAGCCGACTACTAAAACCCACCGTACCAACAAGGTCATAAATCAGATCATGAAATCTGTCTAGACCGTCACATGATCAAAGCCGCCACTCGCCTGCAAAGATCTAATGTGCGCATCTAGCCCCGAACTTCCCGCACCCGCATAGGCCACCCCAATGGCCCGCATGAGGTATTCCCGCATCGAGGGTAGCTACTCCCAAGATCCGCTCGACTTCGCGATCCGCATGGCCACATAGACCGCATGCCCATAAAGGACGCAAACTAACCTGGAACTCTCGTAGCTCCGCATAGGCCCCTGGGACCCGCATGAGGTATCCTCGAATCATAGGTCACACAGACCCGCCTGAGTCTACCCCGCATCAGAGGGCAGCTTAACCTCCGGAATAAGTCAAGGTGAGTGGTATAATACCAACATAACGGCTGATCGTTAAACAATTTTAAGCGCAAACGAGGGAAAATCCCTTTACACAAAACATCACAAGATACTAACACACGTAGCATCCTAGCATGTTTACTTATCAAATCAACAAGAAAGTATTACAAGGCTATCACAAACCAATACAATCAAGTTATACACACAAGGTACTTTCTACTAACAAGTTCGGGTATCTATCCCCAAAGTACTTCATACATTAAATCTTTAAAAGATCTGTTTCTTTCACATAAGTCACACAATACCCGTAGTATAAAAATAGAGTGACTGTTCTTTTTAGTAAACCAAAACACTTACCTTTGTAAAATCAAGTAACAACATTATTTTCCAAACGCTCAAGTTTGCCTAATTTCAAATGTTCACATTTCTTATTTTAGAAAGGTTTCGTAGTTAATAGCCTTATTCATTTAAGAATATAATTCTCTTTTAAACAACCTGAGAAACATAAGCCTTATATGTGAGTAGGTTATTCTTGTTTATAACAATCTTATTACAGCAGCCATGATCTAGGAAATATCATTTTGTCTCATCTTAGCTTCTATGCAGATGGAAGTTTCTACTGGTTTTAATAATACTTAATTAATCAAAACATTTCCCTTTATTAACGCTGCAGTGGTTTGTCGATACACATCTCTGATTTCCAAATCAAGAAACATTGTCCCTTTAAAAACCAAGTACTCATTACTCACGAATGAGGTTTCACACAAAATTCATATAATTCATTTAAGTTAAGTCTCTTATCTTACAAGATCAAGTCTCTTAACTTCTAAAATAAATAAATCATTCGTTTTATCTCTCTTAAGCCATTATACCTAACTTCCCATAAAGCTAGTATAACTCTTAAGATTTTAAAACCAAGTATTACTCTTCTTTTTAAAAACAGTTCTTAATTCTCTTGAACTACTTCAAGATTATTATTATTCGGCTTAAGTCAAAAGACATTGCCGTATAACTACGTTCAATTAACACACGACGTCACCGCATTACTACATAGTTATACACATATCATGCTAGAAGAGATAGGAAGAGGTTCACATACCGCGACGATTATCGACTATTAGCAAATCGCTCCACGCTATAACCCGCTTAGCTTCGGTCCACCTTCTCAAGAGACACGCTACTCAGTAACATTCAACCTATACAGTTATACAAGTCTATCAAAGTCTATACTACTCGGAGAATAAATCTAGATACAAGATCCTACGGAAATTGGGCACCCTTCCCTACCACAACTACACAAGTCTCATCTGAATACGCCCCACGTAATTACAGTTCAGTTCTCTTTTTTAAATTCAGGCTTAAGTCCAAGGACATTGCCACAAAACTATGTTTAGTTATATATATAGTATACTTCAACTATATATTCCTACAACATGTAATTTCCTAATTACAATAGGGGGACAAGATATTTACCTCGATAAGCCCATAATTATCCAAGTATAATGTCGATTCCTGGGCAACGTTTAGCTCCAACTCCATGCGCTCCAACCCGCTCCAAACCACCCTTAGAAGTTCTAACCAACTTCTACATAATACTCCAACTAACTATGGAGATTTTCCTAGGGTTTCGGTTTTGTGGACCGACGGAAATATAATAGTATTTCGGGCTTTTTGTATAGTATAACCTTAGAATACTACAAGGTATACTACTAAGGTAATTTGGGTATCGAAACAATACTTTTGAGAGTATATCTACCAAGAGTGGGTATTTATACGAGACAACACCACAAGGGGTGTATACCCTCGCCTACCCCACTGTGGGGTACTCTCGCCAAGGGGGGGAAAAGCTCTCACGGGCCTCACAAGGGGGAGGACGAGACACCACACAAAGGGGGGGAGGATTTTAACACTTAGAAATTTTTAGGAATGGATGAAGAAGTCTTCAAACTTAGGGGGGGTATTTATAGGACAAGCCAAGGCCAACCAATGGCCAAGATCATGCCAAGTGCATAGCAAGTGTAAGGCCAAGATTGGGACAAGTGTGTGTGGGTCCCACTTTATCAATCAACACACAAAATATCCTACCAACTACACTCTCCAATTCGTCCCATGTCCGCCCCTCACGTCCGCCAATGGGAGGGTGCCAAGTGGCGCCCTCTCGTTGGTCCAACACGTTTCGTCTCTCGGAAAAATCCGCAAAAATTAAAAATGACATAGCCGGAATTTTCCCTACGAAAGCTGTGGAAACGTTTCGTCGAAAAACGACTCTAACCGGGTGTTGTGCACAAAAATAATTCGGCCAAGCCTATTCTCAAGTTCAAATTTTCTACGTACGTCCTTACGTACATACTCTGGAAATACGGGGTATAACAAGTACTACAGACCTCTAAGAATGATACGACAACAATGGCGGGACAGGGCCTATATGCCGAAAGGCAAGTTTTCACAGATTATTGTTTCTTACTTCATAATATTTTCATGTCTTGTTTTATGTTCCGCTGATTACTCTGATGTATGGCTACTTGGGTGCCCGGGGTAAGGCACCAGTCACGGGCCCGGGTTCGGGTCGTGACACTCTTGCCCTTGCACATTTCGACCAAGGCATCACATAAGGGGGTGACACGTGTCGCCCTCCCATTCGTTACAATAATACATTTTCCGACAATTCCATAATTTCCGATAAAATTTTTTACAAGTCTCAAATCTTAACACTTGTGAGTTCTTACTTACGTTCTTAAAACATGTCCTGAAATTACGGGGTGTAACATTCTTCCCCCCTTAGAAACATTCGTCCCCGAATGTTCTCTCGGGAGTCAAACTTAAGATAGCGACATAGTCTCCTTTTACAACCCCTACATACCAATAATACCACACGAGGCCACGTAACAATACTCATACCAAAATGTCAAACTGAACCCCACGTGTCAACATTGGTTATCGCGATAAAGCTCACGACTCGAGCTTAGTAATCTTCCCCGATAAGCTTCGCTTTATCCACACCATTGAATCAAGTGCGCTCAAATAACTGAACTCGCCTATGTCGAAGTATCCAACCGGCGATCTACACTTTCTTACATACAAGGCCTCCTACAGGGCCATCTGAATACTAGAAGGGTGTCTATAACACAACGAGAGGCAATAACCCTCCCGACTATCTGAAATCAAGAACACAGGCCCGCAACCTATCCTCCAGTGCCTGGATAGTACGCTCTGCACGTCTGGCCGGTCTGAGGGTGTAATGCAACACTGAGACTCACATGTGTCCCTAAAACCCTTCTGAAAAACCTCCAGAAGTTACCTGTAATCGAGCTTATCGGTCTGACATCATAAACATAGGGACCCCGTGCAGTCTCACAATACCCCTGCTATACAAGCTAGCATAATCCTCAGCCGAGTAAGTGGTCCCAATCCGAAAGAACACGGCTGGTTTCGCCAGCCTAATTACCATGACCCTGCGAGTCGCACTTCCTCCGAGTACGATGCCACCTCAGAATAAGATCCATAATAATTACCTCTCATATCTAGGTTGGGATTTCAATTGCCTGCAATAGCCCACTGGGCTTCTGGTACACAACCATGACCTGCTACTAACTCGGACACTAAGTAGTAAACTCCGCTATGTCTCTTTTCCGGTCATCTTACCCATACATACATCTGAGGTCACGACACGACTTAGTCGGCCCCAAACAATTAGAGAAATAAGCACTGCGTGCCTCCCCTAAAATCTGCTGACTAGTCCCGCAAAGACCGGTACACGCAATCTATCTCATCTCACAAAGACTTATCCGTGCTACTCAAACAGCTCTTCTCTCTGAGAGTCGTATCTCGATATCAGATCATAATCGATCTCATACTGCCGCCTCCTTACCTCCCCAACAACGGAAGACTCGCAACCTCTGATCTAGACTTCATTAACCTTGAAACAAATAATCGAACCCCAGGCTCGTGAATCGAAGGATCTCACGGACCATATCCTGCCTATCCGCTTCCCATCCGCGGACTACCCTTAGTCCACCACAAAGAGTATCTCAGAATCGTCTTGGCTTTCCCCGGATGGTGTAGGATACCAATATCACAATCCTTGAGTAACTCTAACCACCATCGGTGTCGCAAATTCTACTGCCTCAGTCTGCAGACATACCGGAGGCTTTTGTGGTCTGCACAATTATCCACATGAAGTCTGTATATACGTCATGCCCCCAAATCTTCCAGGCATGATTTAACTGCCGCCAGCTCTAAATCGTGAGTGGCGCACTTTCTTCTCCTGCTTCCCTAACTACCGGGAGAACATAGGCTCTATCCTTATCTGTCATACAAGACACAACCTAGCCCAACACCCAACGTGTTATCATAATAACCTAACCTCTAGTCTCACAGAGGGGTTAGAATCAGAGTCGTGGTCAACTTATCTTTCGATAATCAAATCCTTTCTCATTCCTCGAAATATTCGTATCCTTAATCTCACTTATGGTTCCTGTTTCCCTTTCTCTGCAACCAAACTTGGTCACTAAACTTAGATTTGATTCTTTGCTTGCCTCACGCTAAGACTTCATCACAATCACATTTTTGGGGAGGTTTCTTGATCTCGCCAAGTAGTAACCCTGCTTCCTTTCCCAGTTGTAGAGCCTATAACTAGGTGTTACCACATTTTCTTGAAATGTTCTTACGCCCATTATCAACTAATGGCCTTTACACTGCCCTGGGGTAATCATGACTCGCAACTTACATTTATATCTTTACGATACTTCGACCAATTGCACGTGCTCTTTATTACTCCAACCCAACACTTTTTCTACGGTTATCCACAACTGTAACCTATGGCATGACGATACCGAAGACCTTACCAGTCTTATATCCTTCGTCTAACAACATGGGTACACGCAACCCCATAATACACAAACCGCCCTTTTACGTGGGAAGAGAACTTATCTCCTTCGCGGTCAACGCTTGGCATAACAAGAGGCCAACTAGCCCGAACTCATAATGACCAATGTTCATTATAACAAATACTGGGTCCAACGACTTTATCGTTACGCAATTTTTATCTACCTGCTCAGCTACCACCCAACACTCACGAGTGTAGTCACCTCGAGAGGTTCTCATGGATTCAGGCTTTATTTCTTTACACTTGGTTGCTCTCTTTTTCACTGGTCGTACTTAAGTCTTACCCTTGGTCTGACTTAACTTTACTACCCGAGAAGGCCCTATATACCTAAGGTCTCGACGGTTATCACATTCTCAGGCTCGCAATTTCCATGCTCCAAGCCTAACTTATCACCCCACGAATCGTACAAAACTTCTCGTAATACCATAATCGGTTGTCTTGTCCACAACAACCATACTTACTCCATACGATCTCACCCGTACCATTCTCAAATCCTTCTACGTAGCTCAATCTATTAACATAGTCTTACTTTAAGTCCCTTAATCACCCTCGAGGGTCCATTACATTCTCACATAGCTCATCATCACCTAATTATCTCAAATTAGCACGTAAACCTTGATGAGTTCATTAAACTGCTTCATACTTTTCCTGTATTTATTTAGTCCTTACCAAATCTCGAAATCTAAAATCATCCTAGGCAACATATATGTGACCCCATACATAAATCCGTATAGTTGTGCGTCCCAATACCAACTATACTACAAACATTACCAACCCGGATACGCAATCCGCATAATCTTTCCCCGGTCATCACGCTTTCTCAGAAGCGCAAACAACATAACTGTTAGGGAGACGACTTAACCATACAATGCTATCGCACGATCTTAGAGTGAGAAGAATGGAAACCAATCCTAAATGTCCCGCAGCTCTCGATTATAGATGTGGTGCACAACACACCGACAATCAAGACCCTTACTAGACACGGTCAGTCAGAAACTTTCCGAGGACTAATCGTTCGATACCACTTTTGTCACGACCGACCCAAGCTCGCGATCGTGCCCTACCCGGGCACCCCGCTGTATAAATCAGAGAATAGCAAATGAACATACATATAACTTAGACAATAAACAACAAAGCCACCGATAAGGCCACCTTCCGTAAAAAAACATACTCAATCCGTAAATAATAAAGACATTTTTTTATTTCTTTACAACCCAATCCACAATGTGACTACAGCACTTCTAAGAATAACAACTCAAGTGACAGTGGCCCGCCATACCCTGAATGTGCAATAACCGACAATACCGTGGATAAGCCTCCAAATGAAGGAGCTTCTCAACGGTGAACAGGATCCTAAGAGCGAGGATCAACAACTCAGACTTCACTCGCAGATGAACGCACTTCAAGGAGGTCAAGACAACATGTACCAAATATGTGAAATCAGCATCAGAATGAAATCATAAGTCTAAAATAAAACTAGAGACATGTATGATAACTCAATTAATAAAGACACGCGGCCTTACTAACAATGAGAGTAAATAGGGTATACTTACAATATAAAGTAGGAAAGCTCACGCTCAAAGCAGGACCACCCGCCCGCAGTGTCATTAAGCAATCCTATTCCCGGGACTATTTCACCCGCATAGATCCAGTGGACCCGCATGAGGTATTCCTCGCATGAGACTATTTCACCCGCATAAGCCCTTACGACTCGCATGAGGTATTCCTCGATAGGTCGGACCCGCCCGCACGGGACTATTTCACCCGCATAAGCCCTACGGACTCGCACGAGGTATCCTCGCATCGTGGGTAGAAAATCCACTAAATATGCAATGCCACAAACCCGGGAATGACCCGCAACGAATAATATATTACTAGCACAACCGCTATCACACATAACATAAGCACTACCGCTTATCATACAATACATAAGCAAGTTAAGAAATCCCCTAACTTCTTATTATTCTTGTTATACATATATACACTCTCATTTTAGTTTACCTAAGGCACTATCAGGTCTTTTATAAAATCCGGGAATTTAACCCAAAGTACTACGTACTTCTATTCTTTTTTTAAAAGACTCATTTCATTATAAAGCTTCCAAGACACTAATAACCGTAGTATCAAGTTACAATTTCTTTTCAAGACAAGTCACAATACTCTTAGAAATAAAGTTAGGTTTCTAAATCAAGTGACTCCTTTTCTTATAAATCTTTAGGCAATTGATGCCTTAAAATCGAATTGTCTTCCATTAAATCAAGCCATTTATCTTTCCATAAAGCCAATATAACCAACTCCCCATAAAGTCGTTATATTCACTTTATACCTTAGTCAAGTACAATTTCCTATCCAAGGGACTTATACGTTTAAAACGAAACAAGTATCACAATACTTTAAAACTCTTCAAGTCTCTTAACATACTTAAATTACTTAGAGTAAACCATTCTCTTATTAACTTTCCATAAAGCTATTACAACCAACTTCCCATAAAGCCGTTATACTAGCTTTATACATTAGCAACTTACATACTTCTTTTTAACCAAGAGACTTAAACTTTCCAACAAAACAAGTATCAAAATACTTTCAACATACTTAAAGTCTCTTAAATTTTGAAAACCAAGATATCCTTAATATTTAAACAAGTGAGTTAATTCCCTAACTCAAACAACTTGGACATTCTTTAAAATAAGCCAAGGATATCAAATAGACTAGATTGTCAAAATCTCAGATGTCTACCGTACTATACATTTACAACTTAATCATGCTCAAGAGATAAGAAAGTTCCACATACCTCACGGTCAAACCACTTGCCAAGTACAAAGTCCCGCTCAGAGTATGTCAACCTATAATATTCACAATACGCCTATTAAAGCCTTACTTTAATCGTAGAATATTATAAGTGTTAAGTCTCTATATTCCACGGAAAATCTGACAAAGACCTCCTTTGTTTTTACTTACTTTGCCACCTTTTTCAAGGCCGAAAATACAATAACCAAACAGCCCCAATTGGCTCACAATTATATAGAAGGTAGTCCAATACAAATGACTAACCAAACTAATGCAAACTACAAGTCCAAATTCGGCCACCTTGAGTTAATCAATACCAACTTTTGTCCAATTTCCATTTCAATCCAAATTTGTAGCATAACATGATATCAAGTCGCATTTGATTATAATAACCATAATCTTTAAGTCAATGACATGCGACGGTTCTAACAACGATTAAATTGTAATTCAACTTAGTCATGACTTACATTACATTTCGGATTTCCAAGGCTATAATAAATCCATAATCCCTATAACTTCAATATAACAACTTCATGCTCGCAACATACAAAGCTAACAACAACAATATAAATAATCTTGTAATACTTTCAAAGAACAAGATTATACCTCAATGATTCTTAATCCAACTTCAATCCAAGTCGCCCTTAGTAGCTTATAGCCTCTCCAAGACACTTCAATCCGCTTTGTTGAGACCCTTAGAACAACACCAACAATTATCCTTCAAATCACCAAACAAAACCTAGAAAAACAAATAGGTTTTCGATAGAGACTAACCCGTAAACAAACTTTTTCCAAGATTTTTCAATTGAGATGTGTTTACTATACACCTAAGAACCTTGGTTTAAAGTGTGGGATCAAATGGACAAGGAACAAAGATTTTTCTTTTTCTCGCTATAGAACCCAAGAGCTTTGCTCTATGATCATCCAATTTGTTGTGAATTTTAGCTAAGTGTTGCACTAGTAGTGCTACTAGTAGTAATATAAAGGGTCATGAGGGTTAAGATACAACCATATGGGTGGCTAGGATGAAGTCTTACATAAAAATCAAGACTAATTGACCTTGACTTAGTCAACATTCTCATGCTACACAAGTTGCAAGACTTGTCTTGCAACAAAGGTCCAATGACCCTCTTGCCCTTGCACATTTCGACCAAGGCATCACATAAGGGGGGTGACACGTGTCGCCCTCCCATTCGTTACAATAATACATTTTCCGACAATTCCATAATTTCCGATAAAAATTTTTACAAGTCTCAAATCTTAACACTTGGAGTTCTTACTTACGTTCTAAAACATGTCCCAAATTACTGGTGTAACAGTTGGTAAGAGTCGTTAGGAAGTATTTGGAGTCGAGTTGACTTTGCTAAGTTACTGCATGAATAAGAATAAGTATCGAACAAGCCGTTGTAGCGTTAATAAAAGAAAATGTATCGACAATCAATTAAATTATCTTCTCAATCCAAGTTATTAGGTCTAACATGATATCTAGCCCTAGACATCTTCAACAACTACAATTTACCCCTCTACAACATGTGACGACCAAATTAGAAATCCAATTGAAGTTACAATCTTAAGGATAACATGCCCATTTCGGTTTTCAACAAGACAACAAGATCCAAATCAAATCAAACTTAAATATAACAGCCTCAGGCTCATTTCTAAATTCAAACTTAAATATAACAGCCTCAGGCTCATTTCTAAATTCAAACTTAAATATCACAGCCTCGGGCTCATTTCTAAACTACTATGACAAGTATTAACTCAAATCCAAGAGAAGGGGGAACTTTTACCTTCGGAGAAGCCCACAAAAAGCCCCTTTCTTCCACTTCTTTTCCGTCAAACTCGTCCACCCGCGCTTCCCACAAGTTTACCCGCACTTTTCCTTCTTGGCGCCACTCCAACAATTTCTCCTAAGACAAGGTTTTCTTTAAAGATCTAGAGAGAAAGGGAAAGGATTTTCTTGGGGAGGGTTAGGTGAAATGGCCAAGTCTTCCAAGACTTGGCTCTTGAAATAGGGTCCTTTCTTGGTCAAAAAGATGGGAGGGACACTTGTCACCCTCCCATAGGCCTTTTTATCAAAATATCCCCTGATTTTCGCCCTTGACCGCAGAAAATCCCGCTTACGCTGGCGCCGCCACGCTGCCGCGCGCTCCACTTCAGAGAAATTGCTCATTCCGCGCCGCCCTCGCATTCGGCAAGCGCGCAACCCCAGCGAACTCCCGAACAACCGCGCTGCCTCGCACCGGCGCGCTGCACTTCGAACTGTAACCACCGCTTGCCCGATCGCGCACCAAACTTGAAACTTCCATAACTTTTGACTGATGTCCTATCGATTTAACGGCTTTGTCGTAGGAACTAGATTTAACGGACTACACACTAGGCTTTTTAAACACCTTGCAATTCTTAACAATTGGGGTACAACACTCCGAGATAGACTCAAAATCCGTCCAACACATGTTTGTCCACTTATCTTTCCACTTTCAAACCTTATACTCCTTGGTATGTTCTTATCTTATCTTCTTGAATTTACGGGGTGTAACATTCTCCCCCCCCTTAGAAACATTCGTCCCGAATGTTCCTTCTAAGTCTCCAAAACGTAGACGCCGGTATAGTCTTCACCACTGCACTTACAAAAGAATCAGTTATGCCACTCATGGCCATAATATACAAATCACGCAAAACTCTAAATTCCAGCCAAAGAGGGATCATCTCTAATATCACAAAAACTCCCACCACTCATGGACTTATCACCCGAGTATACTCCCCTTACTATGTACTCCGACAATGATAACTCAAAAATCTTTTACTCTAGTCGGCCTTACCTCTAAGGTCTCGATTGTTATAAATTCTAAAGTTCAAAAAATTTCGTCCCCAGACTTACCCTTTTTCACTAACCAGGATTCCAAATCACATTTTTAACACAAAGTTATCCGAACATAACACTTAACACATCACCATAACATCAATGCAAACTAGTCTCTAGAGGGTTAAGAATATACCTGTAACTACTACTTCACTTCCCCTTTTGTCGCTCTACTCATGTTCCTTCCTCGCACGCGCACAAAAGAGGAGATGAATCACCACCGATCCCGGGCGTCGAGTCTCTACATCCGCGCTTACCTCCGTTGGACAATTTCTCGCAAAATGGCCCTGCTGGCCGCATGCAAAACAAACTCCCATTCCAGCACGACACTCCCCATCATGGAGCCTACCACAACGGCCGCAACGAGGTAGGGGTTGTCCCATCTGACTAACGTCCCTGCTTCCCAAAAACTCAAACTCGAGCCACGACCGCCCGACCTCGAACGCCCCAAGATCGCGGGCGAGCACTCAGATCGGGCGAGGCGCATAACTAGTCTCGCCGAGGCCGCCTCGAGGTCACCATGGGACCTCGCCGCTCGCCCTTCTCGCTGATCTTGTTATTCCGCCGCCTCTACGCCTCACACCTGGGCGTACGAGCTCGACGCGGCAATATCCATGCCCGGTGAAGAGCTACCCGCAACTCTCGCTAAGTAGTCATCGAGTCTCGTGGACGTAACGGTGCACTCGCCCTCCATGTTCGCCACCAAAGCGGGACATACCGCCAACGAGTCAAACTCTACATTGTACTCCGAATCAGGCGCCTCTTTGTCTCAAAGATCAAAAATCGCTTACCGCCTCTCATCCGTGAGGCAAGAAATGGCCGAAAGCCTCTGAGAACTCGCCCCAACCACCGGAGGTGCATGCTCCCGACAGCTCCCACGAATCAAACGGCCGATCGCAGATCACGCAGCCGATGTGAACCCAAAACCACCGACTCGGTCTCAAGCTTGATCACTCTCATGATCCGTCAGAATCGCTTGATGAACTCCTGCGATCATCCTCGTGCCTCACCCGTAGAACTCGGTGGCCGCAACTCGTAAAATCCCGTAGTCTCAAACCTCGACCTCGGGTGAACCACGGGTAGTATCGAACTGAATCGCCAGATTCAAATTTATCCTCGTGTTTCCAGCTACGATCCCGCCAATAATCGGGCCATCTCTCAGAACCCATCTCCTCCGCCTCAGGTGTGGATCGAGGCTCGTGTCGTGGTCTCGCAGAGACCGCCGCCGCTCTACTCGCAGCCTCCTCTCTGCCTTACCTTCGGGCTCTGGTTGCACTTGCGAGGCATCACCGTATACAAAGAATACGCCGAGGAGTCCAACTTATAACACAACTCTAAGGCATGATCTCGTGAGTGAGAAGAATGGAAACCAATCCTAAATATCCTATAGCCTCTCGACATAGATGTGGTGCACAACACACCGATAATCAAGACTCTACTAGATACGGTTCAGAGACACTTTCCGAGGATTAATCGCTCGATACCACTTTTGTCACGACGACCTCGCCCGCGGATCGTGCCTTACCCCGCACCCTGGTGATACAACATCGATAAAAACCAATGAAATAAAAACTCATGAAAGAAAACAAGGAAATAAGAAAACAGCTAACCCAAACGGTTACCTTTTGTACATAAATGAAAACTTGAACAGCTACATCCTTACAAACTCGCCCACCACAAAGGCTGCACTCTAAGAATTTTAAACCATAATGACGGATCGGGCCCCGCCATGCCCCCGAATATACAAAAGTCTACTACTTCAGGAACCGTACCACGTGACAAGCTTCCGAGATATGGAGCTTTCCGAGAATCGAACAACGATCCTAGAGCGGATCGCAAGCTATGTACCTCAACCTCGGCATGAACGCACTTCGGGCGGGGGTCGATAACAGTACCAAGTATGTGAAATTGAAAATATCAGAAATGAAATCATAATAGTCTATATAAAGCAGGAGACATGTATGATAACCAAACTACAATACACAACATATAAGCAGTCATGTCAAGTCGGGGACTCATGCCCGTGAAATCATCACTCAAATACAACCCGGGAATTTAACTCGCACAATGGCCGCATGCCAAGATCTCACCTTCGTATAAGTATGGCCCGAACCGCCCTAATGGGGCCCATACCGTGGACCATCCAACGTGTCGGTATGCCCAAAGGAGGTAACAAGATAACAATCCCTGTGGAAGCATACCCGTGGGCTACCCAACGTGTCAGTATGTCCAGACTAATAACAAGATAATACCCACTGTGGACGCATACCCGTGGGCTACCCAACGTGTCAGTATATCCAAACAAATAACAAGATAACACCCATCGGACGATACCCGTGGCTACCCAACGTGTCGGTATGTCCAAACAAATAACAAGATAACACCCATCAGGACGCATACCCGTGGCTACCCAACGTGTCGGTATGTCCGACTAATAACAAGATAACACTTAATGGAAGCATACCCGGCTACCCAGCGTGTCAGTATGTCCAAGAGGATCGATGTAGTGGAAGCATACCCGTGGGCTACCCAGCGTGTCAGTATGTCCATCAATCAACCAGATAGCCGGCCCTCCATCGAGAGGCTCGGTAGCACACAATCAAACACTTGCACAAACAAAGGCTATCACAACAATCATAGGCAGTTACACACAACTCAAGGTACTTTAAACACTTCTTAGCACACGTCAAGTATACCAATAAACCCCAAGTATCTAACCCCTTTAAGATCAAGGTACTCCTACCTTTTATAACCAAGCCACTTATGTTTTCCATCACAAAGAGTTCAATATTTGAAAACAAGGTACTTCTCTTTTCCCAAAAATCAAGTTACCAATCTAAACCCAATAATGAATTCATTTCTTTATTTTCCATAAAGTCGTTATAACTAACTTCCCATAAAGCTATTATAACCCTTTATGTTTTAAAACAAGTCAAGACAAAACCATGCCTTTCTTTTAAACCAAAACACTTCAAATTCTTAAGTCTCTTTTCTTTTAGAAATCGATTTCCTTACTTTGAAATTTTTAAGAAGATCAAAACTTGCTTACAATAATTCTTTTAAAAACCAAGTACTCATTTCTCACGAATGAGGTTTCACACTTTTCAACACCATTTAGGTCAATTATAAGTCAAGTCTCTTGTCTTTTGAAATCAACAAACCATTCTTTTACCTACATAAAGTGGTTATAAAAAACTTCCCATAAAGCCGTTATAACACTTTATGTTTTAAACCAACCAATTACAACTATAAACCCTTATGAGACCAAGAGGGCTTATTCTTTAACCACCGAGTACTTATTACTAACGAATAAGATTTTCCTACTTTTTCAAACAATGAAGCCCTTTACACTTCATAACAAGTCAAGGCACAAAAGGGAAATCAATTTCCTTTAACACACGTGCATCTACTGCACTATATATTTCACAAATAATCATGCTGAAGAGGATAGGAAGAATCACATACCTCGCGACGATTGTCGACAATTAGAAAAATGATCCACAGTACTATACCCTTCAGGTAGGATACGCTACTCGTAGCACTTCAATCCTAATATGGTCATAAAACGTCTATCAAACGCTAGCTTCGAACGTAGAATAAACTAAGTGCAAAGTCCCTAAATTCTACGGCAATTTGGACAGAACTTCCTTTGTTTCTACTAACTTTGCCACCTTTTTCAAGGTCGAATTTCTATAACCAACGCCACATTTAAGTCTCAATTAATCCAGCAAAAACAAGGGGATTACACGCCAAACAATACGTGTAAAATTCCGCCCCACAACAATACAAAAAATAACCCAATACTTTCCATGCCATTCTTGGCCAATAATATAACCAATCCTAAATCTTTTCCAATTATCTTCTCAATCCATGTTATTAGGTCTAACATGATATCTAGCCCTAGACATCTTCAACAACTACAATTTCCCCCTTTACAACATGTGACGACCAAATTAGAAATCCAATTGAAGTTACAATCTTAAGGCTAACATGCCCATTTCGGTTTTCAACAAGACAACAAGATCCAAATCAAATCAAACTTAAATATAACAGCCTCAGGCTCATTTCTAAATTCAAACTTAAATATAATAGCCTCAGGCTCATTTCTAAATTCAAACTTAAATATCACAGCCTCGGGCTCATTTCTAAACTACTATGACAAGTATTAACTCAAATCCAAGAGAAGGAGAAACTTTTACCTTCGGAGAAGCCCACAAAAAGCCCCTTTCTTCCACTTCTTTTCCGTCAAACTCGTCCACCCGCGCTTCCCACAAGTTTACCCGCACTTTTCCTTCTTGCCGCCACTCCAACAATTTCTCCTAGGGCAAGGTTTTCTTCAAAGATCTAGAGAGAAAGGGAGAGGATTTTCTTGGGGAGGGTTAGGTGAAATGGCCAAGTCTTCCAAGACTTGGCCCTTGAAATAGGGTCCTTTATTGGTCAAAAAGATGGGAGGGACACTTGTCACCCTCCCATAGGCCTTTTATCAAAATATCCCGATATTCGCCTTGGCGAAATCCCGCCTTGGCGCTGCGCCGCGGCGCAAGGCCCACTTCGTAGAAATTGCTCAGATTCCAGGCGCGGCAACCCCCGCGAACTCCCAGAACAACCGGCGCCGCGGCCCTGCACTCCGGCGCCGCGGCGCTGTACCCCTGAACCGTAACCACTGCTTTGCCCGACTGCGCACCAAACTTGAAACTTCCATAACTTTTGACTCCGATGTCCTATCGACGAACGGTTTGTTGCGTAGGGAACTAGATTTAACGGACTACACACTAGGCTTTTTAAACACCTTGCAATTCTTAACAATTGGGGTACAACACTCCAAGATAGACTCAAAATCCGTCCAACACATGTTTGTCCACTTATCTTTCCACTTTCAAACATTATACTTATTGGTATGTTCTTATCTTATCTTCTTGAATTTACGGGGTGTAACAGTATGTACGTAGTACTTTTGGGTTTAATTTTCCCTAATGTAAAAAGAAACAAAAGTGCCTTAAGTTCTCTAAAGTGAAGGGTTGTTATAATAGCTTTATGGAGAGTTGTTATAACGACTAAAGAAGAAGTGAAAAGATGATTTAAAATGTTATGTAAAGAGACATTATCGCGTCCCAGGAATGGGCCGGGCAGTATACCTTTATGGGCAGACTATATGTTACACCCCGTAAGTCCAGGACATGTAAAAGAGAATGCACGTAAGGAATCAAGACTTGGAAATTAGTACGAAAGGAAGAATTGTTTTTCCGACTGAAAATGTTCCGAACGTCGGAAAGGAAAAATGTTCGTTGTTGAGAATTGGATTCTCAAAATGCATTAGTTGAAAAGTTTGGAACTTATTAACATTATGGAAATTTATTTTTATGGATTTGGTCACGTGGGGCCCACCCGAGGAATTTTACGTTTTGTGGGGCCCACGAGGGTTACGGTAATTTATGGACGAATGAGAGGGATACACGTGGAACCTCCCCCTCATGGCTTGGTCGAATTTATGCAAGGGTATAATGGTCATTGACCAAGGTAAAAGATTAGTCTTGCTAGAGCTTGACATTGTTGACCAAGTCAAGAGCCATTTGGCTTGATCCATGTGATATTCATCTTAGCCACCCATTTGTTTAAGTCTAAGCCATCCAATGTGTTATATAAGCTTCCTACTAGTGCAAGACAAGGTCTTCAACACTTAGAAAAAAATCACACATTGTTGTCTCTCTTAGAGAGCTCTCGGGTTTGGTCCTTCCCTCCACACAAAATTTTGTAGTTTTGATCCATTAGCCACAAGACTTAAACCCAGTATCCCTAAGGGTGTTGTAAGGATATCTCAATAGAAAGATTTCGGAAAAACGGAGTTTTCGTATTATTCGCAAGGCGGAAACTAAAGGAGTTCTTCAACCTTGAAGATGGAACTTGAAAATGGGTTCTTCATAGGCCTCTAAGGAGTGCTTGGAGCGGATTGGAACCTAAGGAAAAGAGCTAAGAATTGCTAAGGCGCGACTTTGAATCTTGGAAATTTTAAGGGCTTGGAAAGGTATAAATTTTGTCGTTTTAGCAATTAAGTTACTTATTGATAGTAGCTATGGATATTAGCAAGCATGAGTTATTTATTATGTAGTTGGATTAGTGTATTGGCTATTGGAACCCTAATCCGAAAACTAGCATGTTTAGCCTTAAGATTACAATTCAAGTCGATTATTAGTTTAAGTCCGCATGTTGTTGTATAAACAATGAAATTGTAGTTGTTGAATTTCTTTATAACTATATAACATGTTAGACATTATAAATTGGATTGAAAAAGAATTTGGAAAGGACTTAGTGTTGCTGTTTATGTTGGCCGAGAATGGCTTTTGGAGTATTAACTACTTGGTATGAATTGTGGGGCGGAATTTTAGACGTATTGTAAGGCGTGTAATCCCCTTTGTTTGGTTGTTGTTTGGAGCCTTAAATGTGGCGTGTTGGTTATTGTATTCGGCCTTGAAAAAGGTGGCAAAGTGAGTAGAAACAAAGGAAGTGCTGCCCGATTTTCCGTAGAATTAGAGACCGTATACTTAGTGTTATTCTACGTTAGAGACTAGAAGTTGATAGTCTTGTTGTGACCATTATAGGTTGACACTTCTACGTACGGCGTATTCGGCTTAGCTTGTGGATTTAGCCGAAAAGGTATGTGAACCATCTCCTCTTCTAGCATGATTCCTTAAGATAAAGAAAGTAAGTTCTACTCCTTAAATGATTCATTCCTTGGTTGTACTTGGATTGCCTAATATAGAATTTGTTCTATGTACTTCCTTGATTGTACTTTGATGTTTAAATTGTAAATTGTATAATCCATTGCCTTAGTGAAGTTGGATTCTTAAAAGTGAAAGTATGTTACTTAAAGTACATAGAGTCTTGAAAAGGAAGTGGTTTCCAAATCTTTTGGCTAGTGCCTTAGTTCCAAAACCTAAAGGTCATTATAATGACTTTAGGGGAGTCAAAGGAGTGATTTACTTAATTGTTTTAAAGGAAGAGAAATGACATGATTTAAGAGAAGTAACTTGTTTTAAAGGTGTGAGTTACTTGAGGTTTAAAAGTAGAAGAAACGTGTTTTCTATATATTAAGAGACTCGAAGTATTTTGAAAGTTAAGAGACTCGATTTGAAAGTTTGTGATACTTGGTTTTAAGTATAAGTCTCTTAGTTATAAAAAAAAGAATGAAATTGTCTAAAAACCATAAAGGGTTATAACGGCTTTATGGGAAGTTGGTTATAACGGCTTTATGGAAGATTTAGAAAGTTGTCTAGTTTGATTAATGGGCATAAGTTGCCTAGATTGTGAAAATTTGAAGTTACTTGGTTTCAAGCTTTGAAATGAGTTTCTAAAAGTATAGTAACTTACTTTGGAAAAAAAATAGACACACCTTGATACTACGGGTGTTAGTATCTTGGGGTTTTACACAAAAAGGAGTCTCTTGAAAAGAATGTACGTACGTAGTACTTTGGCCTGTTTAATTGAGAATAATTCTATGTGATGCCTTGAGTAGTACTTTGGCCTGTTTAATTGAGAATAATTCTATGTGATGCCTTGATTAGTACTTTGGCCTGTTTAATTGAGAATAATTCAATGTGATGCCTTGATAAGTACTTTGGCTTGATTAATTGAGAATTAGTCTAAGTGTGCCTTGATAAGTACTTTGGCTTGTTATTTGAGAATTATTCCATGTGTGCCTTGATAAGTACTTTGGCTTGTTAATTGAGAATTATTCCATGTGTGCCTTGATAAGTACTTTGGCTTGTTTAATTAAGAATTAGCCTATGTGTGCTGGTGATAGCCTTTGAGTGCAAGTATTATGTTTTATTACGTTGCCGCGACTCTCGGTTGGAGGGCCGGCTGTCTTGTTGTAAGTTACTTGGACGTACCGACAGTGATGTGGGATTCCACGGGTATGCTTCCGTTATTTGTAGTACTTGGGTTAAATTCCCGGATTTTTATAGAAGACATGGTAGTGCTTCTGTTTTGTTTGACGGCCGGTCGAGATAGGGTAAGAGTATAAGTGAGGGGTAAGCCCCCAAGATGCTATACCACCTTCTCCAGGGTAAGAGTATAAGTGAGGGGTAAACCCCCAAGACATTATACCCCCTGCTTGTTTTGTTTGATGGTCGGTTGAGATAGGGTAAGAGTATAAGTGAGGGGTAAACCCCCAAGATGCTATACCACCTTCTCCAGGGTAAGAGTATAAGTGAGGGGTAAACCCCCAAGACATTATACCCCCTGCTTGTTTGATGGTCGGTTGAGATAGGGTAAGAGTATAAGTGAGGGGTAAACCCCCAAGATGCTTTACCACCTTCTCCAGGGTAAGAGTATAAGTGAGGGGTAAACCCCCAAGATGCTATACCACCTGCTTTACCTCCTTCTCCAGGGTAAGAGTATAAGTGAGGGGTAAACCCCCAAGACGCTATACCACCGGTGGGACTTGGTGTTCATGTATGCCTATTGGTGTTATATTATATCACGGACTGCCGGCAGTGAGGAAGGATTCCACGGGCATGATTGATATTATGGGCGTGAGACCCATGGTTATATTTTAGAAATGACTTGAGGGCATGCGTCCCTGACTTGTTATGACTGCTTATGTGTTGTATCGTAGGTTGGCTATCATGCATGTCTCGCTTTTTGTTTAGATGTTATGATTTCATTACGATTTCATTTCACATACTTGGTACATTCTTCGCATCGACCTCCTTCGGGCCGTTCATGCCCGAGTTTAGGTACGATTTGGTGATCGGCAGTGTGTAGGACCGCTGAGTTTTGGATAGCTCCTTGATTCGGGAGTTTATCTTTTGGTATAACTTCTTCAAGATGCTTTGGTACGATTATGGATGCGGCGGCCTTGTCCCGTCACAGTTCAGTATAACTCTTAGAGGTCTGTATTCATATGTGGGATTGGACTCATGTACGGTGTAGTGTCTTTTGTATGTATATTACATGGAAGCCTTGTCGGCTTTGCCGTTACACGTACGATTGGTTTTTTTTTAAAAAAAAGAGGTGTTATTTAATTTCTGCAGTTTACTTAGTTGTTAAGGTAGAAGGGTGCCCAGGTAGGGCACCGATCCAGCCCGGTTCGGGGTGACATGAGTGGTATCGAGCGATCGATCCTCGGAATGTCTACGACCGTGTCTAGTAGAGTCTTGATTATCGGTGTGTTGCGCGCCACACCCATGCGTGAGGCTACAGGACATTTAGGAGTTGGTTTCATTCTTCTCACTCGAGATCGTGCCATAGTTGTGTTAGTAAGATAATTCCTCTCGGCGTATTTTTGTGTTCTGATTATGCCTCGAGAGGGCAACAACCGCAGAAGGGCAAAGGAGTAGCCGGAGCTACTAGTCGACTCGAGAGTTGATAGGGCTTATGCCTGGTATACGGATGTTGTTCGCGATCGGCGAGTTCTTCGCGCCATGTTTTGAGGCCAGCACGAGCCTCGGTTTCTCGATTAAGGAAGACTTTAGGTCATGAAGGAAGCCATTATGTTATTGACCAAGATAGAGGTGCTACAGTTTCATCGCAAGAGGTTACTCGACAGATGCAGGCAGTGTACAGGGGGCAGAGGGCGGAGATCTGCGTAGAGGCTGGGACCGGTTGGTTATCGGTGAGTTTTGGACGAGCCGCCTCAAGCCAGTGAGATATTCGTCCCAGACTACCCAAGACATACCGCGGCTCACGGTGGGATATTGGACCCCACAAGGTATTTAGAAGCCGGTCCAAGCTCCAGGGTTCGAGGTTCTCAGAGGAGCAGAGGATTTTCTCAGTCGAGGCAACTTTTTCCTCAGTGTTTCCGATGTAGTAAGCGTCATTTGGGGAAATGTCGTTATGGCACGGGTCTTTGTTTTTATTGTGGCCGTCCGGGCCATATCACGAGTATGTCCTTTTAGAAGAGGCACCGGTGAGGTGGCTCAGCCTATGAGGCCGATGGTTGATTCCACTTCCTCCACAAATGCACGCCCCAGGCGGTGTTAAGATTTTAGCCACCGTAGTGGTAGAGGTCAGGGTGGAGTTTATAGTTCTGGCGGTCCTTCGAACCGCATAGATGACGTGACTACTGGGCAGGATCAGGAGGCGACATCGCACGGGGTTACAGGTATATTTCGATTCTTTTGAATCATACGTGTGTTGATAGATTCAGATTTTACCCTAGCGTATATGTTTTCCCTTTATTGCTAGAGTTGTAAAGTGATAGTACCCCAGAGGTAGGGATACTTTGATTAGTAAAGTGAGAAGTTAAGAATATTGACAAGAATGATAAGTGAACTGAGACTATAGTTGTTTAGAGTTCACAAGTTGTAATTACTCCGTAACAGTGTAAGACCGATAGGGAAGGATGTATAGTAGAAATACTTTGGCTTATGTGACGAACCTCACAGTGAATGGAAGGATAGGGTGAAGTACCTTGAGATAAGAGAGAGATTTATTTAGGACTAAGAATGAGAAGTTAAAGCGTGACGATGAGTGGGTTATGGACTCATTTCGGTCACCAGAGTGTGGAATGGGGTGATGTCGATTGGAAAGGTCCGTATGTGATAGGGTCACGAGGGTGCTAGGCCCAAGTCTAGTTGATCGTTGTACGAGTTCGTGGATGCGTTCCACCGGAATTAGGTCGTAAGGACCGAGAAGAGCCTTAACGGGAATGTAAGTGTTATACCCCGTAGTTGCAGGGTATGTATGTGAGGACGTACGTGCGAGCGTACGGCAAAAAAATTTTGAAAAGAAAGAAAGATGTGAGTTTTCGACGGAAAAGTTTCCGGTCATTTGTGAAGAAAAAGGTTCGTTAATGGGAACTGGATTCCCAGATTTGGTATTTGGACTTCATAGATTATATTAGAATTATGGAATTTTATTTTGGAAATGGTCACGTGGGGCCCACTGAGAAATTTACTGATTTATGGGCCCACTTTGTTTGAGATTTTGGCCATTGTGGATATTTTTTTGAAGACGTTTTTGAGGGCCATTAGGAGGGTGACACGTGTCACCCCGCCAATGGCTGGCCGGTTACATTTGGGCGCAGTGCGATCGTAGTCGTTTTCCGAAAACGTTTCCACACTTCGTAGGGAAAAATCCGGCGAGGTCCTTTTTAATTTTTGCGGATTTTTCCGAGAGACGAAACATTTTGGACCAACGGAGGGTGACATGTGTCACCTCACATCGAAGTTGTGGCGTCAGTGGACGATTGGTTCACGAATTGGATTGTCTTTGTGGCTCACGTTTTTGGCCCTATTGGTTCCTTGTTTTGTGCCTTGTTTTGGCCTTGTTTGTGGCTTGTCTTGTGCCATGTTTTGTGGAGTAGGGTTAGGGTGCACTTGGCTTGATCAAGGCCTTACACTTGCCTTGCATGGCTTGATCTCGCCATTGGTTGGCATTTGGGTTTGCTATAAATACCCCCAGCTGTGAAGACTTCATTCATCCACAAATGTTTCCAAGTCTTGAATCCTCCTCCTCTTGTTGACTCTCCCAAGAGCTCCTCTCCCTCTCTTGTGAGCTAGCCAGAGCCTCCTCCCCTAGTGGTGCTAGCCGTGGGTACCCCAGCCTAGTTGTTTCGTATAATACCCCTTGTTGTGGTATAGAAATACTCTCCTAGTATTGTTATAATGCCCAAAATACCTTAGCCTTGTACCTTGTAGTATTCCAAAGATACTCTATACGTAGAACAGGAATACTACCTTTTTGTCCTTTTAGTCTCAAACCGAAACCCTAAGGAAATCTTCATTGTTGTTTGAAGTACTTAAGAAGTTGGTTAGAACTTCTAAGGGTTGTTTGGAGCGGATTGAGCACTCGAGTAGGAGCTAAACCTTGCTCGGGAGCGACATTAAACTCGGATAATTTTGGGCTTATCGAGGTAAATATCTTGTCCCTCTATTGTAATTGGAAATTACATATGTGTTGAATGTATAGTTGTTGTATACTATATATAGAACTGAACTTGGTATTGTGGCAATGTCTTGACTTAAGCTGAAGAATGAAGAATTGAGCGAGAATCATAGAAGGTTAGTAAAGAGAAGAATCGAATGTAATTACCTAGGGTGTATTCTGATGAGACTTATGTAGCATTCTTGTGTAGTAGAATTGCACGTCGGTTAGGCGTGTTAACCCCCTGGTTGGCTTGTAGCCGACCTCGATAAAGGAGATTTACGCTTGCATGGGAGGTGTCTGAATTTTCTATAGAAAGATAGAAACTTGTGTTTTGGGGTTAATAGGCGTTTGTGACCTTTATAGGTGAAAGTACTAAGAGTAGCGTATTCTACTCGAGGAGTGGAAAGGGCTAGAGTTGTAGTACTTGGAGCATTTTGCTTATTGTCGATAAATCGTCGCGAGGTATGTGAACCTCTTCCTATCTTTTCTAGCATGATTGTTGTGAACTATGTAGTACGGTAGGCGTACGTGTGCTAAGTGATTTGGTTGGTTTAAAACATAGGTGTTATAATAGCTTTATGGGAAGTTAGTTATAACGACCTTATGTAAGTGAAAATGGTTTCTCGATGTTAGAAGTTAAGAGACTTGATCTTATAAGATAAGAGACTTAACTTATTTGTTTTAATGTGGATGTTTGTGTGAAACCTCATTCGTGAGTAATGAGTACTTGGTTTTTAAAGGGATAATGTTTTACCGATTTGGGAATCGAATGTGTATCGACAGCACCACCGCAGGCGTTAATAAAGGAAAATGTATTGAATAATGATGTGTTGTATTAAAACCAAGAAAACCTCCATCTGCATAGAAGCTAAGATAAGACAAAATGATATTACATTTTCTAGATCATGGTCTTTGTAATAAGATCGTTATAAACAAGAATAAACTACTCACATATATGACATATGTTACTTAATTGTTCTAAAAGGAATCAAGTGATTAAGTTTGGGAACTATGAAACCATTTGAAAATGAGAAGCTTGAGTAATTGAAACTAGGCAACCGGAACTTAGGAAAAGAATGTTGTTACTTGGTTTTGAAAAGGAAGGTGGGTTGGTCATTCTAATACTACGGGTATCGGGTGACTTTTATAAAAGAAATGGATCTCTTTTAAAAGAACTTACGTATGTAGTACTTTGGGGTTAAAACCCGGACTTTGGTATAAAATGAAAGTACTTTGTGTTGTTGTGAAACTTGCCTATGCTTGTTGTTGTGAAGCTTGGCTATGCTTATTGTGATAACCTTTGTTGTGCAAAGCGTTGTATTTACGGTTACCGCGTCTCTCGATAGAGGGTCGGTTGACTTGTTGAGAACTTACTTGGACGTGCCGGCAGTGACGGAGAAATTCCACGGGTACGTTCCTATTGATAGTATTATTGTTGTTAATCACTTTGGACATACTGACACGCGCGTAGCGCGGGTATGCTTCCATTTTGGTTAAGGTCTTGTAGTTAATCGCTTTGGATATCTCGACACGATCGTAAGCGCGCGGGTATGTTTCCATTTCGATTATCGCGCGTGATTTCCTTTTGGACATCTCGACACGATGCGTGGCGCGCGGGTATCGTCCATTTGGAAAGTTGTCTTATTGTTTCCTTTGGACATACCGACACGATCGTAGCGCAGGTATGCTTCCATTTGGATTGCTGTCTTGTTGTTGAGGTCACATGGACATGTCTACACCGATGCACAGTCCGGGGCATGTGGCCATGGGACATTGGTATTATTGTTGCATCATGGACATGTCTACACCGATCAGATTCCGGGCATGCGCCATAATGCGAACTCGATTGATGTTGTGGGCGTGAGACCCATAGTTATATTGGAGTGATGATCGCTTTTTATGTTGTGAATCGTAGTTTGGTTATCATACATGTCTCCGCTTTATATAGACTAGTATGATTTCATTTACGTATTGCTGCTTCACATACTTGTTTTATCGACCTCCCCGGGCTGCTCATGCCGCAGTAGAGGTACATCGATCGTGGATCCTCGCCATAGGATCACGATTCAGCGCATTTGAAGCTCCGTTTCTCGAGGCTTATCTTTGCAGGTGTTCCCGAGTTGTAGGTTCTTGTACATTCGGGGTGTGGCCCCTGTCCGTCATAGTCGTGTATATCTTAGAGGTCTGTAGTCCTGTTGTGGGCAGGGTTGTAAAGGATTAAACTGTTCAGGTTTTATGTATATACTGAAGGCAACCGTTTTGGTTGGCCTGTTTATTTATTATATCTCTTGTATAATGACTCATGTTTTATGTTCCGCTGATTTTTCTCTGATGTATGTATCGCTAGGGTGCCCGGGGTAAGGCACCAGTAACGGGCCCCGGAACGGGTCGTTACAAAAGTGGTATCAGAGCAGTTAGTCCTCGGAAAGTGTCTACAGACCGTGTCTAGTAGAGTCTTGATTATCGGTGTGTTGTGCACCACATCTATAATCAGGAGGCTATAGGACATTTAGGATTGGTTTCCATTCTTCTCATTCTGAGATCGTGCCTTAGAGCTGTGTTGTAAGTTGGACCCCTCTGACGTGTTTCGTTTTTACCAGTTATGCCTCTGCGAAAGGCAACCAGGGCCCAGAAGGGCAAGGCAGCCGAGGGAGCTGCTAGTGGGATTCAGAGGAGTACGAGGGCGCAGCGGTCAAGACTGAGTAGTGCTTGACGGCGAAGTTTTGCGGCGCCGCCAAAGACCAAAGAGAGTTTAGAGCCGCGGCGATGGTCGGGCCGAGACTACGATACTGAGCCTCCATCCCCACACCGAGCGGGAGATGGATCACAAGAGATGGCCCGCTTGCGCCAGTCGTGGCCGATATGAGATAAGCCGACGCAGCAGCCTTCAGCCCAGAGCACCGATGGTTCACCCCGAGCAGATAGTTTGAGGTGCGGGACTTTACGAGTTGTAGCCCGCGAGTTTTACTGGTCGAGGCACGAGGATGATCCGCAGGAGTTCATCCGCGATACAATGATCACGCGGTGATCAAGGCTTCGTAAACCGAGTGCGGACCTTTGGTTCGTGATCGGCCGCGTGATACCGCGATCGATTGGTTTGATTCATGGAGCTTTCGGGAGAGCATGCACTCCGCAGTATGGGATGAGTTTTCGGGGCTTTTCTCACGCACTTCTTGCCTCCGCGGATGGAGAGGCACGCCGGCAGATTTTTGTTACCGAGGCGTAACGCGCGTCTGATTCGGGAGTACAATGTGGAGTTCGACTCATTGGCGGTATGTTCCGCATTAGTAGCTAGTATGGAGGATCGAGTGCACCGATATGTTACGGCTCGATGATTACCTAGCAGAGTTGTTCGGTGTTTCTTCACCGCATGGACATTGCCCGCGTTCGAGCTCATGCACTTGTGCGGCGAGCGCGGAGATCGACGCAGTGGACCGCCAGCAGAAGAAGGCCAAGACGCCGGATATTTTGGCGACTTTCGAGGCGGACCGCCTCGAAGCAGACTAGTTATGTACTCCGCCATTGCAGAGTGGTCCTCCGCACGCCGGGACCTTGGGATATTCGAGAGCGGTCGTGGCTCCTGTGTTTGAGATGTTCGGGAAGTAGGGTGTTGGCGACGCACCCACCCTACCTTGTGGTCGATGTGGTAGACCGCATTTCGGGAGTGTCGTAGTACGAGGAGCTTGTTATTCTTGCGCCAACAGGCCATATGACGAGGCTGTCCGACCGAGGTAGCATCGTAGGATAGCCTGCACTACTAGAGCAAGTGCCACGGTAGAGGTCGCGGTGGAAGTTCTCAGCTTTAGCGGTCCTTGAGCGCCTAGTTTGAGTATATCCTTAACCTCTAGAGTTTTGTGTGTATTGATGTTGTCGATGTGTTTAATGATATGTTTGGATAGCTTTGTGCTAAAATGTGATTTAGAAACACGGTTAGTGAAAAGGGTAAGTCCTGGTAGTGTGAAATGGAAGTGGTAGCTTTCGCGACTGTAGAGTAAGATTGTTCGGATCTAGAAACTAGAGAGTTGGCGCTACAGTGGGTCGGGTTGGGGCCATGTTGCGGGCCAACCCGCGTCCCGTTTTGAGGAAGGGTCAGCTCTGGGTGGTCCCGCCAGGTGGTAGGGTCACGAGGATGCTAGGCCCAAGTTTGTATGATCATCGTATGAGTTCGTGGACGCGTTCGACCAGAAGCGGTTCGTAAAGGCCGGGAATGGCCTTAAGGAAGTTTGAGGTTAGTAAGATGACCAAGTTTGGAGGTAGTGACTCCAGAGATTTTCGGAACGGAAGTAATGACTGAAGTATGGTACGTACTGGGAGAGTTCAAGTGTTCGAGAAGGGCACGACGAGTAAGGAAGGAAGAGAACGTGTGTTATTTCGTGGCCAAGCTGTGGCGTTGACAACTTGTTAGAGGAACTTCATCGATATCCGTCTTGAGAAGGAACATTCGGGACGAATGTTTCTAAGGAGGGGAGAATGTTATACCGTAGTTGCAGGTATGTATGTGAGGGCGTGCGTGCGGCGTCACGCAAAAATTTTGAAAAGAAAGAAAGATGTGAGTTTTCGACGAAAAGTTTCCGGTCATTTGTGAAGAAAAGGTTCGTTAATGGGAATTGATTCGATTTGGTATTTGGACTTCATAGATTATATTAGAATTATGGAATTTTATTTTGGAAATGGTCACGCTGGGCCCACGGAGAAATTTACTGATTTTGTAGGCCCACTTTGTTTTGAGATTTTGGCCATTGTGGATATTTTTTTGAAGACGTTTTTGAGGGCCATTAGGAGGGTGACACGTGTCACCCCGCCAGTGGCTTAGGCCGGTTACATTTGGGCACAAGTGCCGATCAGAGTCGTTTCGGCGAAAGCGTTTCCACGACTTCGTAGGGAAAATTCGCCAGGTCCTTTTTAATTTTTGCGGATTTTTCCGAGAGGCGAAACATTTTGGACCAACGGGAGGGTGACATGTGTCACCTCACATTGGAACTTGTGGGCGTCAGTGGGCGATTAGTTCACGAATGGATTGTCTTTGTGGCTCACGTTTTTGGCCCTATTGTTCCTTGTTTTGTGCCTTGTTTTGGCCTTGTTTTGTGGCTTGTCTTGTGCCATGTTTTGTGGAGTAGGGGTTAGGTGCACTTGGCTTGATCAAGGCCTTACACTTGCCTTGCACATGGCTTGATCTTGGCCGTTGGTTGGCATTTGGGTTTGCTATAAATACCCCTTTGTGAAGACTTCATTCATCCACAAATGTTTCCAAGTCTTGAATCCCTCCTCCTCTTGTTGACTCGTCCAAGAGCTCCTCTCCCACTCTCTTGTGAGCTAAAGAGCCTCCCCTCCCTCTAGTGGTGCTTAGGTGGTACCCCCTAGCCTAGTTGTTTTGTATAATACCCTTGTTGTGGTATAGAAATACTCTCCTAGTATTGTTATAATGCCCAAAATACCTTAGCCTTGTACCTTGTAGTATTCCAAAGATACCTCTATACGTAGAACCGGAAATACTACCTTTTGTCCTTTTAGTCTCAAACCGAAACCCTAAGGAAATCTTCATTGTTGTTTGAAGTACTTAAGAGAAGTTGGTTAGAACTTCTAAGGGTTGTTTGGAGCGGATCGAGCACTCGGAGTAGGAGCTAAACCTTGCTCGGAGCGACATTAAACTCGGATAATTTTGGGCTTATCGAGGTAAATATCTTGTCCCTATTGTAATTGGAAATTACATATGTGTTGAATGTATAGTTGTTGTATACTATATATAGAACTGAACTTGGTATTGTGGCAATGTCTTGACTTAAGCACAAGAATGAAGAATTGAGCAAGAATCAGAAGGTTAGTAAAGAGAAGAAGTAATCAGAATTACCTAGACATTTCTGAGACTTATGTAGCATTCTTGTGTAGTAGAATTATGCGCGTCCGTTAGGCGTGTTAACCCCGGTTGGCTTGGTAGCGACGCCTCGATAAAGGAGGAGATTTACGCTGCCATGGGGAAGTCGCTAATTTTCTATAGAAAGATAGAAACTTGTGTTTTGGGGTTAATAGACGTTTGTGACCTTTATAGGTGAAAGTACTAAGAGTAGCGTATTCTACTCGAGGAGTGGAAAGGGCTAGCAAGGTTGTAGTACTTGGAGCATTTTGCTTATTGTCGATAAATCGTCGCGAGGTATGTGAACATCTTCCTATCTTTTCTAGCATGATTGTTGTGAACTATGTAATGCGGTGAGCATACGTGCTAAGTGATTTGGTTGGTTTAAAACATAGGGTGTTATAATAGCTTTATGGGAAGTTAGTTATAACGACCTTATGTAAGTGAAAATGGTTTACTGATGTTAGAAGTTAAGAGACTTGATCTTATAAGATAAGAGACTTAACTTATTTGTTTTAATGTGGATGTTTGTGTGAAACCTCATTCGTGAGTAATGAGTACTTGGTTTTTAAAGGGATAATGTTTCTTGATTTCGGGAATCGAATGTATCGACAGACCACTGCAGCGTTAATAAAGGAAAATGTATTGAATAATGATGTGTTGTATTAAAACCGGTAGAAACCTCCATCTGCATAGAAGCTAAGATAAGACAAAATGATATTACATTTTCTAGATCATGGTCTTTGTAATAAGATCGTTATAAACAAGAATAAACTACTCACATATATGACATATGTTACTTAATTGTTCTAAAAGGAATCAAGTGATTAAGTTTGGGAACTATGAAACCATTTGAAAATGAGAAGCTTGAGTAATTGAAACTAGGCAACCGGAACTTAGGAAAAGAATGTTGTTACTTGGTTTTGAAAAGGAAGGTGGGTTGGTCATTCTAATACTACGTATCGGGTGACTTTTATAAAAGAAATGGATCTCTTTTAAAAGAACTTACGTATGTAGTACTTTGGGGTTAAAACCCGACTTTGGTATAAAATGAAAGTACTTTGTGTTGTTGTGAAACTTGCCTATGCTTGTTGTTGTGAAGCTTGGCTATGCTTATTGTGATAACCTTTGTTGTGCAAAGCGTTGTATTTACGGTTACCGCGTCTCTCGATGGAGGTCGGTTGACTTGTTGAGAACTTACTTGGGCGTCTGCGTGGCGGAGAAATTCCGCATGCGTTCCTATTGATAGTATTATTGTTGTTAATCACTTTGGACATACTGACACGATGCGTAGCGCACGGGTATGCTTCCATTTTGATTAAGGTCTTGAGGTTAATCGCTTTGGATATCTCGACACGCGATCGTAGCGCGGGTATGTTTCCATTTCGATTATCGCCAGTGATTTCCTTTTGACATACCGACACGATCGTAGCGCCGCGGGTATCGTCCATTTGGAAAGTTGTCTTATTGTTTCCTTTGGACATACCGACACGACGCGTAGCGCACGTATGCTTCCATTTGGATTGTCTTGTTGTTGAGGTCACATGGACATGTCTACACCGTCGCAGATTCGGGGCATGTGGCCCGGGACATTGGTATTATTGTTGCATCATGGACATGTCTACACCGATGCGATTCCGGGCACGCGCCATAATGCGAACTGATTGATGTTGGCGTGAGACCCATAGTTATATCGGAGTGATGATCGCTTTTATGTTGTGAATCGTAGTTTGGTTATCATACATGTCTCTGCTTTATATAGACTAGTATGATTTCATTTCTGATTGCATGATTTCACATACTTGGTACTGTTGTCTCGACCTCGCCCGGGCTGCGTTCATCCCGCAGTTAGAGGTACATCGGTCGTGTATCCTCGCTCATAGGATCACTTCGTAGCGTTTGAAGCTCCGTTTCTCGGAGGCTTATCTTTGTAGGTGTTCTCGAGTTGTAGGTTCTTGTACATTCGGGGTGTGGCGGCCCCTGTCCCGTCATAGTCGTTAATATATCTTAAGTCTGTAGTCCTGTTGTGGGCAGGGTTGTAAAGGATTAAACTGTTCAGGTTTTATGTATATACTGAAGGCAACCGTTTTGGTTGGCCTGTTTATTTATTATATCTCTTGTATAATGACTCATGTTTTATGTTCCGCTGATTTTTCTCTGATGTATGTATCGCTAGGGTGCCCGGGGTAAGGCACGATGCTTGAACGGGCAGTCGTTCTGATAAGTAACTATATGGCCAAGTTTGGATAGTAACTCCAAGGATTGGAGAAGAGAAACAAAATTTGAGATTTTGTACGTGTACTAGATGAGTTTGAAAGTACGAGAAAGTATGACAAGTAAGGAAAGAAAGGAACCTCTAAGGATCCTGTGTTTGGGAAGACAGTAACCTTCGAGATTTGTGAGAAGGGACCTCGGACGGAAGGTCCATTATTATGTTCACGTATGTTGTGGTGTCCATGTGTGGCATCGTTGGTCTTGTGCATGTATTGACTGTTAGGCATAGTATAGAGTTTATGCCGGAGTTTGTATAGCTTGGCAACCGACTAAGAACATTCGGGGACGAATGTTTCTAAGGGGGGAAGAATGTTACACCCCGTAAGTCCAGGACATGTAAAAGAGAATTCACGTAAGGAATCAAGACTTGGAAATTAGTACGAAAGGAAGAATTGTTTTTCCGACGGAAAATGTTCCGAACGTCGGAAAGGAAAAATGTTCGTTGTTGAGAATTGGATTCTCAAAATGCATTAGTTGAAGAGTTTGGAACTTATTAACATTATGGAAATTTATTTTTATGGATTTGGTCACGTGGGGCCCACCCGAGGAATTTTACGTTTTGTGGGGCCCACGAGGGTTACGGTAATTTATGGACGAATGAGAGGGCGACACGTGGCACCTCCCCCTCATGGCTTGGTCGAATTTATGCAAGGGCATAATGGTCATTGACCAAGGTAAAAGATTAGTCTTGCTAGAGCTTGACATTGTTGACCAAGTCAAGAGCCATTTGGCTTGATCCATGTGATGTTCATATTAGCCACCCATTTGTTTAAGTCTAAGCCATCCAATGTGTTATATAAGCTTCCTACTAGTGCAAGACAACGTCTTCAACACTTAGAAAAAAATCACACATTGTTGTCTTTCTTAGAGAGCTCTCGGGTTTGGTCCTCCCCTCCACACAAAATTTTGTAGTTTTGATCCATTAGCCACAAGACTTAAACCCAATGTCCCTAAGGGTGTTGTAAGGATATCTCAATAGAAAGATTTCGGAAAAACGGAGTTTTCGTATTAGTCGCAAGGCGGAAACTAAAGGAGTTCTTGACCTTGAAGATGGAACTTGAAAATGGGTTCTTCATAGGCCTCTAAGGAGTGCTTGGAGCGGATTGGAACCTAAGGAAAGGAGCTAAGAATTGCTAAGGCGCGACTTTGAATCTTGGAAATTTTAAGGGCTTGGAAAGGTATAAATTTTGTCGTTTTAGCAATTAAGTTACTTATTGATAGTAGCTATGGATATTAGCAAGCATGAGTTATTTATTATGTAGTTGGATTAGTGTATTGGCTATTGGAACCCTAATCCGAAAACTAGCATGTTTAGCCTTAAGATTACAATTCAAGTCGATTATTAGTTTAAGTCGTCGCATGTTGTATAAAGAAGGAAATTGTAGTTGTTGAAGTTGTTTATAACTATATAACATGTTAGACCTTAGAACTTGGATTGAAAAAGAATTTGGAAAGGACTTAGTGTTGCTATTTATGTTGGCCGAGAATGGCTTTTGGAGTATTAACTACTTGGTATGAATTGTGGGGCGGAATTTTACACGTATTGTAAGGCGTGTAATCCCCTTTGTTTGGTTGTTGTTTGGAACCTTAAATGTGGTGTGTTGGTTATTGTATTCGGCCTTGAAAAAGGTGGCAAAGTGAGTAGAAACAAAGGAAGTGCTGCCCGATTTTCCGTAGAATTAGAGACCGTATACTTAGTGTTATTCTACGTTAGAGACTAGAAGTTGATAGTCTTGTTGTGACCATTATAGGTTGACACTTCTACGTACGGCGTATTCGGCTTAGCTTGTGGATTTAGCCGAAAAGGTATGTGAACCATCTCCTCTTCTAGCATGATTCCTTAAGATAAAGAAAGTAAGTTCTACTCCTTAAATGATTCATTCCTTGGTTGTACTTGGATTGCCTAATATAGAATTTGTTCTATGTACTTCCTTGATTGTACTTTGATGTTTAAATTGTAAGTTGTATAATCCATTGCCTTAGTGAAGTTGGATTCTTAAAAGTGAAAGTATTTTACTTAAAGTACATATAGTCTTGAAAAGGAAGTGGTTTCCAAATCTTTTGGCTAGTGCCTTAGTTCCAAAACCTAAAGGTCATTATAATGACTTTAGGGGAGTCAAAGGAGTGATTTACTTAATTGTTTTAAAAGAGGAGAAATGACATGATTTAAGAGAAGTAACTTGTTTTAAAAGTGTGAGTTACTTGAGGTTTAAAAGTAGAAGAAACTTGTTTTCTATATATTAAGAGACTCGAAGTATTTTGAAAGTTAAGAGACTCGATTTGAAAGTTTGTGATACTTGGTTTTAAGTATAAGTCTCTTAGTTATAAAAAAAATAATGAAATTGTCTAAAAACCATAAAGGGTTATAACGGCTTTATGGGAAGTTGGTTATAACGGCTTTATGGAAGATTTAGAAAGTTGTCTAGTTTGATTAATGGGCATAAGTTGCCTAGATTGTGAAAATTTGAAGTTACTTGGTTTCAAGCTTTGAAATGAGTTTCTAAAAGTATAGTAACTTACTTTGAAAAAAAAATAGACACACCTTGATACTACGGGTGTTAGTATCTTGGGGTTTTACACAAAAAGGAGTCTCTTGAAAAGAATGTACGTACGTAGTACTTTGGCCTGTTTAATTGAGAATAATTCTATGTGATGCCTTGAGTAGTACTTTGGCCTGTTTAATTGAGAATAATTCTATGTGATGCCTTGATTAGTACTTTGGCCTGTTTAATTGAGAATAATTCTATGTGATGCCTTGATAAGTACTTTGGCTTGATTAATTGAGAATTAGTCTAAGTGTGCCTTGATAAGTACTTTGGCTTGTTATTTGAGAATTATTCCATGTGTGCCTTGATAAGTACTTTGGCTTGTTAATTGAGAATTATTCCATGTGTGCCTTGATAAGTACTTTGACTTGTTTAATTAAGAATTAGCCTATGTGTGCTGGGGATAGCCTTTGAGTGCAAGTATTATGTTTTATTACGTTGTCGCGACTCTGTTATACTCCGTATTTCCAGAGTATGTACGTGGGGGACGTACGTAGAAATTTTCGAACTTCATTAGGCTTGGCCGAATTCTTTTTGTGCACAACACCCGGTTAGAGTCGTTTTTCGACGAAACGTTTCCACGACTTCGTAGGGAATTTCCGCTATGTCATTTATAATTTTTGCGGATTTTTCCGAGAGGCGAAACATTTTGGACCAGCGGAGGGTGACATGTGTCACCTCGCATTGGAAGGCTTGACGGCAAACATGGCAAGGCTTGGGCGATTTGGCCTTGGCTTTTAGTCGAGGTTAGGTAGGATATTTTGGTGGTAGATGGATAAGGTGTACTTAGGTGAATCCTAGCCTACACTTGCTATACACTTGGATGGATCTTGCCATTGGTTGGCCTTTGCTTGACCTATAAATACCCTCCATGTTGATGAACTTCTTCATCCAAAATTGTTCTAAGTGTTAAAAATCTCTCCTCTCCTCAACCTTGAAATCGCCCAACACCCTCCCTTTGTTAAGGCCTTTGGCCGAGAGCCTCGCCCTCCCTTTGTGGTGTCTAGCCAGTGGGTACCCCTAGCCTAGTTGTTTCGTATAATACCCTTGTTGTGGTATAGAAATACTCTCCTAGTATTGTTATAATGTCCAAATACCTTGCCCAAATACCTTGTAGTATTCCCAAGGTTACACTTATACAAAAGCCAGAAAATACGATTATACTTCCTTTAGCCTCAAAACGAAACCCTAAGGAAATCTTCACCGTTGTTGAAGTTGTAAGTAGAAGTTGGTTAGAACTTCTAAGGGTTGTTTGAGTGCTCGGAGTAGGAGCTAAGCGTTGCTCAGGATCGACTTTATACTTGGATAATTTTGGGCTTATCGAGGTAAACACTATCTTCTTCTATTGTAATTGGAAATTACATGTTAGAATATATAGTTGAAGTATACTATATATAGAACGAACGTAGTATTGTGGCAATGTCTTTTGACTTAAGCTGAAGAATAAAGCGAATCGAATCGTAATTACATAGGGTATTGCGATGAGACTTGTGTAGTATTCGTGTAGAATTGTACACGCCCGTTAGGCGTATAAACCCCACGGTTGCTTGGTAGCGGCCTCGATAGAGGAGGAGATTTACGTTGTGGCGGGGAGGTCTGCCAATTTTACGTAGAAAGATGGGAACTTGTGTTTAAGATTTAATAGACGTTTGTGGCCTTTATAGGTGAAAGTACTAAGAGTAGCGTATTCTACTCGAGGAGTGGAAAGGGCTAGTGGTTGTAGTACTTGGAGCTTTTTGCTTATTGTCGATAATCGTCGCGAGGTATGTGAACCTCTTCCTATCTCTTCTAGCATGATATGTGTGAACTATGTAGTACGGTAGACGCATACGTGTTAAGCGTGTTTGATTGTTCTAAAACATAAAGTGTTATAACGGCTTTATGGGAAGTTGTTATAACGACTTTATGTAGGTAAGAAAATACTTTGTGGTTTTAAAAGGTAATCGATGTGAATTATAAGCGCTAGTTATAATAAAGAACTTGATGTATTTCAAAAGATTTATAAATCGTTTTGAAGGGAGAGTAACACTTGGTTTTAAAGGTTTTAAAAAGAGTTATACTAGCTTTATGGGAGTTAGGTATAATGTCTTAAGAGAGGTAAAGAAAATGGTTTATTGATGTTAGAAGTTAAGAGACTTGATCTTATGAGATAAGAGACTTAACTTATTTGTTTTAATGTGAATGTTTGTGTGAAACCTCATTCGTGAGTAATGAGTACTTGGTTTTATTTAAAGGGATAATGTTTCCGATTTGGAAATCGGAATGTATCGACAGGACCAACTGCGGCGTTAATAAAGGAAAATGTATTGAATAATGATGTATCGTATTAAAACCGGTAGAAACCTCCATCTGCATAGAAACTAAGATGAGACAAAATGATATTACATTTTCTAGATCACGGTCTTTGTAATAAGGATGTTGTAAACAAGAATAACCTACTCTCACGTGAGACATATATTACTCAATTGTTCTAAAAAGGAATCAAGTGATTAAGTTTGGGAACTATGAAACCATTTGAAAATGAGAAGCTTGAGTAATTGAAACTAGGCAAACTGGAACTTAGGAAAAGAATGTTGTTACTTGATTTTGAAAAGGGAATGTGGGTTGGTCATTCTAATACTACGGATATCGGGTGACTTTTATAAAAGTAATGGATCTCTTTTAAAAGAACTTAACGTATGTAGTACTTTGGGGTTAAAAACCCGGACTTTGGCATAAAATGAAAGTACTTTGAGTTGTTGTGAAACTTGCCTACGCTTGTTGTTGTGAAACTTGCCTATGCTTGTTGTTGTGAAACTTGCCTATGCTTGTTGTTGTGAAACTTGCCTATGATGATAGCCTTTGTTGTGCAAGTGTGGTATTTCTGTGTTACCGCGTCTCTCGATAGAGGGCCGGTTGACTTGTTGAGAACTTACTTGGACGTGCTGGCAGTGATGGAGAATTCCACGGGTATGTTTCCATTTTGATTACTGTCTTGTTGTTGATGTCACATGGACATGTCTACACCGATGCAGTATTCCGGGGGCATGCGGCCATGCGGCCTGGTTGATTACCCGATATATGGTTATTACTGCAACATGGACGTGTCTACACCGTCGCGATGTCCGGCATGTGGCCACGGCGGGGTTGACCACGGATATTGTTATTGAGGTTACATGGGCATGTCTACACCGTCACGATTCGGTACGTGGCCACGCGCCTTGTTTTTTTTGTTGTATCATGGACATGTCTACACCGATGCAGTATTCCGGGGGCATGCGGCCATGATGCGAACATGATGGATGTTGTGGGCGTGAGACCCATAGTTATATTTGAGTGGTGACTTTGAGGGCGTGAGTCACGACTTGGCCGCTTTATGTTGCGTCTTGTATTTTGGTTATCATACATGTCTTCGCTTTTAAGCTATTATGATTTCATTCTGATGTTGTGATTTCACATACTTGTAATTGTTATCTTGACCTCCTTGGGCTGCGTTCATGCTGCAGTAGAGGTACATCGATCGTGGATCCCGCTTAGGATCTCATTTAGCGTGTTGAAAGCTCAGTTCCTTGAGGCTTATCTTTGGTATGTTTCCGAGTTGTAGGTTCTTGTACATTCGGGGTATGGCGGCCCTGTCCGTCATAGTTGTTGTAAATCTTAAGTGCATGCTTGTTGTGGCGGGGTTTGTAAAAAGGATAATTGTTCGGGTTTTTATGTATATACCAAGGCAACTATTTTGGTTGCTTTGTTTATTTATTATATCTCTTGTTTCATGACTCGTGTTTTATTTTCATTTGGTTTTCTACGATGTTGTATCACTAGGGTGCAGGGTAAGGCACGATGAACGCCCGTTCGGGCGTTACAAAGTGGTATCGAAGCGATTAGTCCTCGGAAAGTGTCTACAGACCGTGTCGAGTAGAGTCTTGATTATCGGTGTGTTGTGCACCACACCTATAATCAGGAGGCTATCGGACCTTTAGGAGTGGTTTCCATTCTTCTCATACTGAGATCGTGCCTGAGAGGCGTGTTGTAAGTTGGACCCTACGGCGTGTTTTGTTTTTACGATTATGCCTGCGAAAGCGGCGGGGCGCAGAGGGGCAAGAGGCAGCTGAGTGGGATTGAGAGTACGAGCGCGAGCGTCGGCCAAGAGTAGTGCTTGAGACGGCGAAGTTTTGCGGCGCCACCCGGCGAAATTTAGAGCCGCAGCGGATGGGCTGCGAGACTACGATACATGAGCCTCCGTCCGATGCAGAGCGGGAAATGGGTCAGCGAGATGGCGATTATTGGCGAGGTGGCGAGATATGAGATATGGGCGTGGCGCAGTTCAGCCTCAGCGCGAAGACTGTAGTGCACCCGAGGCGATTTGAGGCTACGGATTTCCTTAGTTGTAGCACTTTGAGTTTCTGGTCGAGGCCGGAGGATGATCGCAGGAGTTCATCGTCGATTCTGAGAGGATCACGCGGTGATCAAGGCTTGAGACCGAGTGCGTGACATTTGTTCGCATCGGTGCGTGATACCGCATCGATTGGTTTGACTCGTGGGAGCTTTCGGGAGAGCATGACTTCCACCGTTTGGGGCGAGTTTTGGGGCCTTCCGGCACATTTCTTGCCTCCACAAATGAGGAGGGCTCGCCACAGATTTTTGATGTTGAGGCGAGCGCGTCTGGCCGGGAGTACAATGTGGAGTTCGACTCATTGGCGGTATGTTCCCATTAGTAGCTAGTATGGAGGATCGAGTGCACCGATATGTTCAGGGCTCGATGATTACCTAGCGAAGAGTTGTTGGTGTTTCTCTTGACCGCATGGACATTGCATTCGAGCTCATGCACTTGGGTGCGAGCGCAGAGATCGACAGGTGGACCGCCACAGAAAGGCCAAGACGGCCGGATATTTTAGCGACTTTCGAGGCGGACCGCCTCAGCGAACTAGTTATGTACCTCGCCATTGCAGAGTGGTCCTCCGCGCCGGGACCCCCAGGATATTCGGGAGCGATGCAGGCTCCCGAGTTTGAGATGTTCGGGAGTAGGGTGTTGGCGGTGATCACCCCTACCTCGGTGTGGTCGATGTGGTAGACCGCATTTCGAGAGTGTCGTACCAAGGAGCTTGTTATTCTTGCGCCAGAGGGCCATATGGCGAGATCGGCCGAGGGTAGCAGGTAGGATAGCACAGACTAGGCGATTGCGGACCACGGTAGAGGTCGCGGTGGAAGTTCGATTTTAGCGGTCCTTGAACCGCCTAGTTTCAGGTATATCCTTAACCCTGTAGATACTTGTATGTATTGATGTTAATGATGTGTTAAGTATTATGTTCGGATAGCTTTATGCTATAGTGTGATTTAAAAATCTGGTTAGTGTTAGATGGAAGTGGTAGCTTCCATGATGTGTTCCGTGTCGAGGAGCGGGAGTTGGCGCTATAGTGGGTCGGGTTGGGGCCATGTTGCGCCAACCCGTCCGTTCGAGGAAGGGTCAGCTCGGGTGGTCCCGGTGGCGGTCACGAGGTGCTAGGCCCAAGTTTAGATGACCATCGTATGAGTTCATAGATATGTTCGACGAATCGGTTCGTGGAGGCCGAGAATGGCCTTAGAGGAAATCGAGGTAGTAAGATGACCAAGTTTGAGGTAGTAACTCGAAGGGTTGGAAGCAAACGTTGGCGGAAGTGTGAGTGCGGATACTAGAAAGAGCTCGAGTGTTCGAGAAGTGGTACGACGAGATAGGGAGAAGTGAGCGTGTGTGATCGTTTCTTTTGTGAAATGTAGGTTGAAGGAGTGTATTTTAGACCTTGGTGGGGACTTTTGTGCTAAGCGAGGTGGTTCCTCGGCGTGGATTTGGGTTTCTTGGCGTATGTTATTTTGTGGCGGTGTGGCATGTTTGATTCTCGTAAGTATAGTAGTGAAGACTATCTTGGCGCTTGTTTTGAGACTTAGAAGGAACATTCGACGAATGTTTCTAAGAGGAGAATGTTATACCGTATTTCGAGTATTTACGTGGGGGCGTGCGTAGAAATTTCGAACTTCATTAGGCTTGGCGAATTCTTTTTGTGCACAACACCGGTTAGAGTCGTTTTTGCCGAAAGCGTTTCCACGACTTTCGTAGGGAATTTAGGCTATGTCATTTATAATTTTTGCGGATTTTTCCGAGAGAAAACATTTTGGACCAGCGAGGGTGACATGTGTCACCCTCGCATTGGAAGGCTTGACGGCAAACATGGCAAGGCTTGGACGATTTGGCCTTGCTTTTAGTCAAGGGTTAGGTAGGATATTTTGGTGGTAGATGGATAAGGTGTACTTAGGTGAATCCTAGCCCTACACTTGCTATACACTTGGATGGATCTTGGCCATTGGTTGGCCTTTGCTTGACCTATAAATACCCCTCCATGTTGATGAACTTCTTCATCCAAAATTGTTCTAAGTGTTAAAAATCTCTCCCTCTCCCTCAACCTTGAAATCGTCCAACACCCCTCCCCTTTGTTAAGGCCTTTGGCCGAGAGCCTCACCCCTCCCCCTTTGTGGTGTCTAGCCGTGGGGTACCCCCCCCCCTAGCCTAGTTGTTTTCGTATAATACCCCTTGTTGTGGTATAGAAATACTCTCCTAGTATTGTTATAATGTCCAAATACCTTGGCCCAAATACCTTGTAGTATTCCCAAGGTTACACTTATACAAAAGCCCAGAAAATACGATTATACTTCCTTTAGCCACAAAAACGAAACCCTAAGGAAATCTTCACCCGTTGTTGAAGTTGTAAGTAGAAGTTGGTTAGAACTTCTAAGGGTTGTTGGAGCGCGGAGTAGGAGCTAAGCGTTGCTCAGGATCGACTTTATACTTGGATAATTTTGGGCTTATCGAGGTAAACACTACTGTCCTTCTATTGTAATTGGAAATTACATGTTAGAATATATAGTTGAAGTATACTATATATAGAACTGAACGTAGTATTGTGGCAATGTCTTTTGACTTAAGCCTGAAGAATAAAGAACTGAATCGAATTGTAATTACATGGGGTATTGCGATAGACTTGTAGTATTCTTGTGTAGAATTGTACACGTCCGGTTAGGCGTATAAACCCACTGGTTGGCTTGGTAGCGGCCTCGATAGAGAGGAGATTTCTGGCGTGAGGCTGCCCGAATTTACGTAGAAAGATGGGAACTTGTGTTTAAGATTTAATAGACGTTTGTGGCCTTTATAGGTGAAAGTACTAAGAGTAGCGTATTCTACTCGAGGAGTGGAAAGGGCTAGCAAGGTTGTAGTACTTGGAGCTTTTTGCTTATTGTCGATAATCGTCGCGAGGTATGTGAACCTCTTCCTATCTCTTCTAGCATGATATGTGTGAACTATGTAGTGCGGTGAGGCGTACGTGTTAGCGTGTTTGATTGTTCCTAAAACATAAAGTGTTATAACGGCTTTATGGGAAGTTGGTTATAACGACTTTATGTAGGTAAGAAAATACTTTGTGGTTTTAAAAGGTAACTGATGTGAATTATAACTGGCTAGTTATAATAAAGAACTTGATGTATTTCAAAAGATTTATAAATCGTTTTTAAGGGAGAGTAACACTTGGTTTTAAAGGTTTTAAAAAGAGTTATACTAGCTTTATGGGGAGTTAGGTATAATGTCTTAAGAGAGGTAAAGAAAATGGTTTACTGATGTTAGAAGTTAAGAGACTTGATCTTATAAGATAAGAGACTTAACTTATTTGTTTTAATGTGAATGTTTGTGTGAAACCTCATTCGTGAGTAATGAGTACTTGGTTTTATTTAAAGGGATAATGTTTCTTGATTTGGAAATCGAATGTGTATCGACAGGACGGCTGCGGCGTTAATAAAGGAAAATGTATTGTCTAATGATGTATCGTATTAAAACCATTAGTAAACTCCATCTGCATAGAAACTAAGATGAGACAAAATGATATTACATTTTCTAGATCATGGCTGCTGTAATAAGGATGTTGTAAACAAGAATAACCTACTCTCACGTGAGACATATATTACTCAATTGTTCTAAAAAGGAATCAAGTGATTAAGTTTGGGAACTATGAAACCATTTGAAAATGAGAAGCTTGAGTAATTGAAACTAGGCAAACTGGAACTTAGGAAAAGAATGTTGTTACTTGATTTTGAAAAGGAATGTGGGTTGGTCATTCTAATACTACGGATATCGGGTGACTTTTATAAAAGTAATGGATCTCTTTTAAAAGAACTTAACGTATGTAGTACTTTGGGGTTAAAAACCCGGACTTTGGCATAAAATGAAAGTACTTTGAGTTGTTGTGAAACTTGCCTACGCTTGTTGTTGTGAAACTTGCCTATGCTTGTTGTTGTGAAACTTGCCTATGCTTGTTGTTGTGAAACTTGCCTATGATGATAGCCATTGTGTGCAAGTGTGGTATTTACGTATTCTGCGTCTCGATAGAGGCGGTTGACTTATTGAGAACTTACTTGGGCGTCTTGGCGGTGATGGAGAATTCCGCGGGTATGTTTCCATTTTGATTCTTGTCTTGTTGTTGATGTCACATGGACATGTCTACACCGACGCAAAGATTCCGGCACGCGCCATGCGGCGGTTGATTACCGATATATGGTTATTCTCGCAACATGGGCGTGTCTACACCGTCACGATTCCGGGCATGTGGCCATGCGGCGGGGTTGACCACCCGAGATATTGTTATTGAGGTTACATGGGCATGTCTACACCGTCACGATGTCCAGGTACGTGGCCATGCGGCCTTGTTATTATTGTTGCATCATGGACATGTCTACACCGATGCGGATTCGGGCATGCGGCACGATGCGAACATGATGGATGTTGTGGGCGTGAGACCCATAGTTATATTTGAGTTGTGACTTTGGCGCGTGAGTCACCGACTAACGCTTATGTTGCGTCTGTATTTTGGTTATCATACATGTCTCCTCGCTTTTAAGCTATTATGATTTCATTCTGACGATTTGACGCCACATACTTGGTACTGTTATCGACCTCCTTCGGGGCTGCGTCATGCCGCAGTAAGGTACGTCGGTCGTGGATCCCGCTCTTAGGATCTCATTTAGTGTTGAAAGCTCCGTTCCTTGGAGGCTTATCTTTGGTATGTTTCCGAGTTGTAGGTTCTTGTACATTCGGGGTATGGCGAGCCACTGTCCGTCATAGTTGTTGTAAATCTTAAGTGCCTTTGTTGTGGCGGGGGTTTGTAAAAAGGATAATTGTTCGGGTTTTTATGTATATACCAAGGCAGCTGTTTTGGTTGCTTTGTTTATTTATTATATCTCTTGTTTCATGACTCGTGTTTTATTTTCCGCTGGTTTTCTCTGATGTTGTATCACTAGGGTGCCCGGGGTAAGGCACGATGTGCCCAGGTTCGGGCGTTCTGACTCTCGGTTTGGTATTTTGTTGTAAGTTACTTGGGCGTCGCAAGCGGTGATGTGGGATTCCACGGGTATGCTCGTTATTTGTAGTACTTGGGTTAAATTCGGATTTTTATAGAAGACATGGTAGTGCTACATTTTGTTTGTGGACGGTCGAGATAGGGTAAGAGTATAAGTGAGGGGTAAGCCCCCAAGATGCTATACCACCTTCTCCAGGGTAAGAGTATAAGTGAGGGGTAAACCCACAAGACATTATACCCCCTGCTTGTTTTGTTTGATGGTCGGTTGAGATAGTGTAAGAGTATAAGTGAGGGGTAAACCCCCAAGATGCTATACCACCTTCTCCAGGGTAAGAGTATAAGTGAGGGGTAAACCCCCAAGACATTAATCCCCCTGCTTGTTTTGTTTGATGGTCGGTTGAGATAGGGTAAGAGTATAAGTGAGGGGTAAACCCCCAAGATGCTTTACCACCTTCTCCAGGGTAAGAGTATAAGTGAGGGGTAAACCCCCAAGATGCTATACCACCTGCTTTACCACCTTCTCCAGGGTAAGAGTATAAGTGAGGGGTAAACCCCCAAGACGCTATACCACCGGTGGGACTTGGTGTTAATGTATGCCTATTGGTGTTATATTATATCACGGACTGCCGGCAGTGAGGAAGGATTCCACGGGCATGATTGATATTATGGGCGTGAGACCCATGGTTATATTTTAGAAATGACTTGAGGGCATGCGTCCCTGACTTGTTATGACTGCTTATGTGTTGTGTACTGTAGGTTGGCTATCATACATGTCTCCTGTTTTGTTTAGACTGTTATGATTTCATTACAGTACTTACTGTTTCATATACTTGGTACATTCTTCGTACTGACCTCCTTCGGGGGGCTGCGTTCATGCCGCAGGATTAGGTACGCAGTTTGGTGATCGGCAGGTGTAGGACCCTGCTCAGAGTTTTGTATAGCTCCTTCAGTTCGGGTGTTTATCTTTTTGGTATAAGTTCTTTCAGTACATGCTTTTGTACAGTTATGGGTACGGCGGGGCCTTGTCCCGTCACAGTTCAGTATAACTCTTAGAGGTCTGTATTCATATGTGGGATTGGACTCATGTACGGTGTAGTGTCTTTTGTATGTATATTATATGGAAGCCTTGTCGGCTTTGCCGTTACACGTACGATTGGTTTTTTTTAAAAAAAAAGAGGTGTTATTTAATTTCCGCAGTTTACTTAGTTGTTAAGGTAGAAGGGTGCCCAGGTAGGGCACCAGTCACGGGCCCGGGGTTCGGGGTGTGACAGAGTGGTATCAGAGCAGTCAGTCCTCGGAATGTCTACAGACCGTGTCTAGTAGAGTCTTGATTATCGGTGTGTTGCGCGCCACACCTATAAGCAGGAGGCTACAGGACATTTAGGAGTTGGTTTCTATTCTTCTCACTCGAGATCGTGCCAGAGCTGTGTTAGTAAGATAATTCCTCTCGACGTATTGTTGTGTTCTGATTATGCCTCGAGAGGCGATGCCTGAGAAGGGCAAAGGAGTAGCCGGAGCTACTAGTCAGACTCAGAGAGTTGATAGGGCTTATGCCCAGGGTATACCGGATGTTGTTCCGCAGTCGGCGAGTTCTTCTGCGCCATGTTTTGAGGCCCCAGCACCAGAGCCTCCAGTTTCTCAGTTAAGGGAAGACTTTAGGGTCATGAAGGAAGCCATTATGTTATTGACCAAGATAGCGGTGCTACAGTTTCATCAGCAAGAGGTTACTCGGCCACAGAGCAGTGTCACGGGGTAGAGGGCGGCGGAGATCTGCGTATGTGGCTAGGCCGGTTGGTTATCGGTGAGTTTTAGGCAGTTTGCCTCAAGGAGTGAGATATTCGTCCCAGCCTACCCAGTAAATACCCCCGCAGCTCACAGGTGGGAGTTTGGACCCCACAAGGTATTTAGGAGCCGGTCCAAGCTCCAGGGGTCGAGGTTCTCAGAGAAGCAGAGGATTTTCTCAGTCGAGGCCACTTTTTCCTCAGTGTTTCCGATGTAGTAAGCGTCATTTGGGGAAATGTCGTTATGGCACAGGTCTTTGTTTTTATTGTGGCCGTCCGGGCCATATACTGAGGGTATGTCCTTTTAGAAGAGGCACCGGTGAGGTGGCTCAGCCTATGAGGCCGATGGTTGATTCCCTTTCCTCCACAATGCACGTCCCAGGCGGTGTTGAGATGTTAGCCACCGTGGTAGAGTCGGTGGAGTTTATAGTTCTGGCGGTCCTTCGAACCGCATAGATGACGTGACTACTGGGCAGGATCAGGAGGCGACATCGCACGGGGTTACATGTATATTTCGATTCTTTTGAATCATACGTGTGTTGATAGATTCAGATTTTACCCTAGCGTATATGTTTTCCCTTTATTGCTAGAGTTGTAAAGTGATAGTACCCCAGAGGTAGGGATACTTTGATTAGTAAAGTGAGAAGTTAAGAATATTGACAAGAATGATAAGTTAACTGAGACTATAGTTGTATAGAGTTCACAAGTTGTAATTACCCGCAATGTGATGTAAGACCGATAGGGAAGGATGTATAGTAGAAATACTTTGGCTTATGTGACGAACCTCTAGTGAATGGGAGGATAGGGTGAGAAGTACCTTGAGATAAGAGAGAGATTTATTTCTGACTAAGAATGAGAAGTTAAGCGTGACGATGAGTCGGGTTATGGACTCATTTCGGGTCAGCCGGTAGTGTGGAATGGGGTGATGTCAGTTGGAAACGGTCCCGCTATGTGATAGGGTCACGAGGGTGCTAGGCCCAAGTCTAGTTGATCGTTGTACGAGTTCGTGGATGCGTTCCACCGGAATTAGGTCGTAAGGACCGAGAAGAGCCTTAACGGGAATATAAGTAACTATATGGCCAAGTTTGGATAGTAACTCCAAGGATTGGAGAAGAGAAACAAAATTTGAGATTTTGTACGTGTACTAGATGAGTTTGAAAGTACGAGAAAGTATGACAAGTAAGGAAAGAAAGGAACCTCTAAGGATCCCGTGTTTGGGAAGACAGTAACCTTCGAGATTTGTGAGAAGGGACCACGGACGGAAGGTCCATTATTATGTTCACGTATGTTGTGGTGTCCATGTGTGGCATCGTTGGTCTTGTGCATGTATTGGTATTAGGCATAGTATAGAGTTTATCCGAGTTTGTATAGCTTGGCAACCGACTAAGAACATTCGGGGACGAATGTTTCTAAGGGGGGAAGAATGTTACACCCCGTAAGTCCAGGACATGTAAAAGAGAGTGCACGTAAGGAATCAAGACTTGGAAATTAGTACGAAAGGAAGAATTGTTTTTCCGACGGAAAATGTTCCGAACGTCGGAAAGGAAAAATGTTCGTTGTTGAGAATTGGATTCTCAAAATGCATTAGTTGAAGAGTTTGGAACTTATTAACATTATGGAAATTTATTTTTATGGATTTGGTCACGTGGGGCCCACCCGAGGAATTTTACGTTTTGTGGGGCCCACGAGGGTTACGGTAATTTATGGACGAATGATAGGGCGACATGTGGCACCTCCCCCCTCATGGCTTGGTCGAATTTATGCAAGGGCATAATGGTCATTGACCAAGGTAAAAGATTAGTCTTGCTAGAGCTTGACATTGTTGACCAAGTCAAGAGCCATTTGGCTTGATCCATGTGATATTCATCTTAGCCACCCATTTGTTTAAGTCTAAGCCATCCAATGTGTTATATAAGCTTCCTACTAGTGCAAGACAACGTCTTCAACACTTAGAAAAAAATCACACATTGTTGTCTTTCTTAGAGAGCTCTCGGGTTTGGTCCTCCCCTCCACACAAAATTTTGTAGTTTTGATCCATTAGCCACAAGACTTAAACCCAATGTCCCTAAGGGTGTTGTAAGGATATCTCAATAGAAAGATTTCGGAAAAACGGAGTTTTCGTATTAGTCGCAAGGCGGAAACTAAAGGAGTTCTTCAACCTTGAAGATGGAACTTGAAGATGGGTTCTTCATAGGCCTCTAAGGAGTGCTTGGAGCGGATTGGAACCTAAGGAAAGGAGCTAAGAATTGCTAAGGCGCGACTTTGAATCTTGGAAATTTTAAGGGCTTGGAAAGGTATAAATTTTGTCGTTTTAGCAATTAAGTTACTTATTGATAGTAGCTATGGATATTAGCAAGCATGAGTTATTTATTATGTAGTTGGATTAGTGTATTGGCTATTGGAACCCTAATCCGAAAACTAGCATGTTTAGCCTTAAGATTACAATTCAAGTCGATTATTAGTTTAAGTCGTCGCATGTTGTATAAAGAAGGAAATTGTAGTTGTTGAAGTTGTTTATAACTATATAACATGTTAGACCTTAGAACTTGGATTGAAAAAGAATTTGGAAAGGACTTAGTGTTGCTATTTATGTTGGCCGAGAATGGCTTTTGGAGTATTAACTACTTGGTATGAATTGTGGGGCAGAATTTTACACGTATTGTAAGGCGTGTAATCCCCTTTGTTTGGTTGTTGTTTGGAGCCTTAAATGTGGCGTGTTGGTTATTGTATTCGGCCTTGAAAAAGGTGGCAAAGTGAGTAGAAACAAAGGAAGTCTTTGCCCGATTTTCCGTAATTAGACCGTATACTTAGTGTTATTCTCGTTAGAGACTAGAAGTTGATAGTCTTGTTGTGACCATTATAGGTTGACACTTCTACGCACGCGCGATTCGGCAGCTTGTGGATTTAGCCGAAAAGGTATGTGAACCATCTCCTCTTCTAGCATGATTCCTTAAGATAAAGAAAGTAAGTTCTACTCCTTAAATGATTCATTCCTTGGTTGTACTTGGATTGCCTAATATAGAATTTGTTCTATGTACTTCCTTGATTGTACTTTGATGTTTAAATTGTAAGTTGTATAATCCATTGCCTTAGTGAAGTTGGATTCTTAAAAGTGAAAGTATTTTACTTAAAGTACATATAGTCTTGAAAAGGAAGTGGTTTCCAAATCTTTTGGCTAGTGCCTTAGTTCCAAAACCTAAAGGTCATTATAATGACTTTAGGGGAGTCAAAGGAGTGATTTACTTAATTGTTTTAAAAGAGGAGAAATGACATGATTTAAGAGAAGTAACTTGTTTTAAAGGTGTGAGTTACTTGAGGTTTAAAAGTAGAAGAAACTTGTTTTCTATATATTAAGAGACTCGAAGTATTTTGAAAGTTAAGAGACTCGATTTGAAAGTTTGTGATACTTGGTTTTAAGTATAAGTCTCTTAGTTATAAAAAAAATAATGAAATTGTCTAAAAACCATAAAGGGTTATAACGGCTTTATGGGAAGTTGGTTATAACGTCTTTATGGAAGATTTAGAAAGTTGTCTAGTTTGATTAATGGGCATAAGTTGCCTAGATTGTGAAAATTTGAAGTTACTTGGTTTCAAGCTTTGAAATGAGTTTCTAAAAGTATAGTAACTTACTTTGAAAAAAAAATAGACACACCTTGATACTACGGGTGTTAGTATCTTGGGGTTTTACACAAAAAAGAGTCTCTTGAAAAGAATGTACGTACGTAGTACTTTGGCCTGTTTAATTGAGAATAATTCTATGTGATGCCTTGAGTAGTACTTTGGCCTGTTTAATTGAGAATAATTCTATGTGATGCCTTGATTAGTACTTTGGCCTGTTTAATTGAGAATAATTCTATGTGATGCCTTGATAAGTACTTTGGCTTGATTAATTGAGAATTAGTCTAAGTGTGCCTTGATAAGTACTTTGGCTTGTTATTTGAGAATTATTTCATGTGTGCCTTGATAAGTACTTTGGCTTGTTAATTGAGAATTATTCCATGTGTGCCTTGATAAGTACTTTGGCTTGTTTAATTAAGAATTAGCCTATGTGTGATGGTGATAGCCTTTGAGTGCAAGTATTATGTTTTATTACGTTGTCGCGACTCTCGGTTGGAGGGTCGGCTGTCTTGTTGTAAGTTACTTGGACGCATGCGGTGATGTGGGATTCCACGGGTATGCTTCTGTTATTTGTAGTACTTGGGTTAAATTCCCGGATTTTTATAGAAGACATGGTAGTGCTTCTGTTTTGTTTGACGGCCGGTCGAGATAGGGTAAGAGTATAAGTGGGGGGTAAGCCCCCAAGATGCTATACCACCTTCTCCAGGGTAAGAGTATAAGTGAGGGGTAAACCCCCAAGACATTATATGTCACGCCCAACCGGGCGTGGATCGGTGCCCTACACGGCACCCTTCTACCTTAACAACTAAGTAAAGCTGGAAATTAAATAACACCTTTTTTTTTTTTAAAACCAATCGTACGTGCAAGGGCAAAGCCGACCAGGCTGCCATATAATATACATAACAAAAGACACTACACCGTACATGAGTCCAATCCCACATATGAATACAGACCTCTAAGAGTTATACTGAACTATGACGGGACAAGGCCCCGCCGTACCCATAACTGTACAAAAGCTTGTACTGAAAGAACTTATACCTGTCACGACCCGAACCCGGGCCCGTGGCTGGTGCCTTACCCGGGCACCCAAGTAGACCTACATCAGAGTAATCAGCGGAATATAACACAAGACATGAAATAATATGAAGTGTAAAACAGTTTTTCTGCGAAAAGTTGCCTTACGGCATATATATATAACTTGAATCCGAACAGTTACATCCCTTTTACAAACTACGCCTAGCGATTACTCTGCACCTAAGAATGACATAACAACAATGGAGGGACGGGGCCCGCCATACCACGAATGTAAGTACCTACAACGGCAGGGACTATACCATCGATAAGCCTCGGAGAAGCGGAGCTTCCCAAAACGCTGAACTGTGATCCTAAGGCGAGGATCGACGATCGGTGTACCTCTACTGCATGCATGAACGCGGCCCGAAGGAGGTCGATAACAACAGTACCAAGTATGTGAAACCGAAAATACGTAAATGAAATCATAGTAGTCTATATAAAGCGGAGACATATATGATAACCAAACTACGATCACAATAAATAGCGATCATGTCAAGTCGAGGACTCACGCCTCAAGGTCACCACTCAAATATAACTATGGGTCTCACGCCCACAACATCAATCATGCGTGGAATACCTTCCTCACCGCCGGCGATCCTATGATATAAAAGCACCAAGGAATACACATGAACACGGGTCCCACGTGTCATAATAAAACCGCACGGGGTAAATGCGAAGGCATAGCCGACTACTAAAACCCAGTACGATGCGATAAAGTCATAAACTGTATCACGAGGTCTGTCTAGACCGCCACATGATCGAAGCTGGCCACTCGCCCGCAGTATCAAATGTGCGCGTCTAATCCTGGAACTTCTCGCAGCTCCGCATAGGCCACACACATAGGCCCGCATGAGGTATTCCCCGCATCGAGGGTAGCTACACCCTGGCATCGCCCCGACTCGCGATCTCGTGGCGCGTAGACCGCATGGCCATAAAGACCGCACACTAACCTGGAACTCTCGTAGCTCCGCATAGGTCCCCTGGACCCGCATGAGGTATTCTCGAATCATAGTCCCAGACTGCCTGAGCTATACCCCGCATCGGAGGGCAGCTTAACCCCCGGTATCATGTCAAGAGGTGAGTGGTACAATACTATCATAACGACTTATCGTTAAACAACATAAGCACAATCAAGGGAAACCCCTTACACAAACATCACAAGATACTAACACACGTAGCATCCTAACATGTTTACTTATCAAATCAACAAGAAATTATTACAAGGCTATCACAAACCAACACAATCAAGTTACTCACACAAGGTACTTTCTACTTAATGTTAACAAGTTCCGGTTTTTATCCCCAAAGTACTTCATACATTAACTCTTTAAAAGATCCGTTTCTTTCACAAAAGTCACACAATACCCGTAGTATAAAAATAGAGTGACTATCTTTTTAAGTAAACCAAAACACTTCCCTTTGTAAAATCAAGTAACAACGTTATTTTCCAAACGTTCAAGTTTGCCTAATTTCAAATGCTCAAGTTTCTCATTTTCGAAAGGTTTCGTAGTTCATAGTCTTAATCACTTAAGAATATAATTCTCTTTTAAACAATTTGAGAAACATATGCCTTATATGTGAGTAGGTTATTCTTGTTCATAACAATCTTATTAAAGCAGCCATGATCTAGGAAATGTAATATCATTTTGTCTCATCTTAGCTTCTATGCAGATGGAGGTTTCTACTGGTTTTAATAATACTTTATTAGTCAATACATGTCCCTTTATTAAGCCATTGTGGTTTGTTCGATACTTATTCTCATTTCGAAATCAAGAAACATTATTCCTTTTACAAACCAAGTACTCATTACTCACGAATGAGGTTTCACACTTTTTAACAAAATTCATATTAATTCAATTAAGTCAAGTCTCTTATCTTTTAAGATCAAGTCTCTTAACTTCTAAAATCAATAAACCATTCTTTTTATCTCTCTTAAGTCGTTATACCTAACTTCCCATAAAGCTAGTATACCTCTTAAGCTTTTAAAACCAAGAATTACTCTTCTTTCAAAAAGGTTTCTTAATTCTTTTGAAATACTTCAAGATTCTTAATATTTAGACTCAAGTCAAAAGACATCGTAGTAAAACCACGTTCATTTAACACACGTACGTCTACCGTACTATACATATATTCTTTTAAAATATCATGCTCAAGAGGATAGGAAGAATCACATACCTCGCGACGATTATCGACAATTAGCAAAACGCTCCACGGCTATAACCCGGCTAGCCTTGTCCACCTTTTAAGTAGAACATGCTACTCGCAGAACTTTCAACCTATAAAGGCCATATACGTCTATCAACGTCTAGACTACTCTGTAGAATATTCTAAGCAGTAGGTTCTCTATTTTACGGAAAATCGGGCAGCACTTCCCTACCCGTTAAACTACACAAGTCTACTGCAAATACAGTCCTATGTAAGTACAGTTTAATCTTCTTCTTTAATATTCTTCTGATGTGATTTCAGTTTAACTCTCTTCTGTAATATCCTTCTATTACAGTTCAATTCTCTTCTGTAATATCCTTCTATGTATCTTATATACATTTCTATACTACTACAGTATGTAATTTCCAATTACAATATAAGGACAAGAGTATTTACCTCGATAAGCCCAAAATTATCCAAGATTTAATGTCGATCCTGAGCAACGTTTAGCTCCTACTCTGGGCGCTCCAATGTTATACCCCGTATTTCCAGAGTATGTACGTGAGGACGTACGTAGGAAAATTTAAGCCTTAAAGTTAGGCAAGGTTCGAATTTTGTTCACAACCCCCGATTAGAATCGTTTTTCGACGAAACGTTTTACACAACTTGCGAAGGGAAAATTCCGGCTATGTCATTTAGTATTTTTGCGGATTTTTCCGAGAGACGAAATATTTTGGACCAACAAGAGGGCGACACTTGGCACCCTCTAATTGGTGGACTTATGGGCGGCAAGTTGGACGAAATGGAGAGTGGGAGTAGGTAGGATATTTTGTGATATTTGTGTGGTAGATGGATAAGGTGCACATGGATGAATCCTCACCCTACACTTGCCTACTACTTGGCATGATCTTGGCCATTGGTTGGCCATTGCTTGACCTATAAATACCCCCCCACTTTGAAGACTTCTTCATCCAAAAATTGTTCTAAGTCTTGAAATCCCTCTCCCCCCCTCTCTATAGTTTTCGTCCTCCCCCTTGTGAGGCTTTAGCCGAGAGCACCCCTCCCCCCTTTGAGAGGCCTTTGGCCGAGGGGTACCCCCCCTCTCCTAGTGATGCTAGCCGTAGCACACACCCCCCTACCTTGAGTGGTCTCGTAAATACTACCCCCGGGTAGAAAATACTCCATGTATAGTTACTATTCAAAAATACCTTGGCCCAAATACCTTGTAGTATTCCAAGGTTACACTTATACTAAAAGCCCAGAAATACTATTATACGTCCCTTCAGTCACTAAACGAAACCCTAAGGAAAATCTTCACAGTTGGTTGAAGTATTAGGAAGAAGTTTCGTAGAACTTCTAAGGGTTGTTTGGAGCGGGTTGGAGCACCCGGAGTAGGAGCTAGACGTTGCTCAGGATCGACATTAAACTTGGATAATTTTGGGCTTACCGAGGTAAATAATCCTATCCTTCTATTTGTAATTGGAAATTACATACTGTCGTAGAATAGAAATGAATATAAGATTCATAGAAGAGATTGAGCTGTAATAGAAGGATATTACAGAATAGACTTGAACTGAAATCGCATCAGTAGAATATTAATGTAGAAGTTGATAGACTTATATAACCTTTATAGGTTGAATGTTCAGCAAGTAGCTTGTACTACTTGAAAGGTGGACAAGGCTAGTCGGGTTATAGTCGTGGAGCGTTTTGCTAATAGTAAATAATCGTCGCGAGGTATGTGATTCTTCCTATCCTCTTGAGCATGATATTTTAAAAGAATATATATATAGTACGGTAGACGTACGTGTGCTAATTGAACGTAGTTGTACGGCAATGTCTTTTGACTTAAGCCTGAATAATAAGAATCTTGAAGTATTTCAAAAGAATTAAGAATCCTTTTTGAAAGAAGAGTAATACTTGGTTTTTAAAAGCTTAAGAGTTATACTAGCTTTATGGGAAGTTAGGTATAACGACTTAAGAGAGATAAAAAGAATGGTTTATTAATTTTAGAAGTTAAGAGACTTGATCTTAAAAGATAAGAGACTTGACTTAAATAAATTAATATGGATTTTGTGTGAAACCTCATTCGTGAGTAATGAGTACTTGGTTTTTAAAGGAATAATGTTTTACTGATTTCGGAAATCAGAATAAGTATCGAACAAACCACTGCAGCGTTAATAAAGGGAAATGTTTCGACTAATTAAGTATTATTAAAACCAGTAGAAACCTCCATCTGCATAGAATCTAAGATGAGACAAAATGATATTACATTTCCTAGATCATGGCTGCTTAAATAAGATTGATTATGAACAAGAATAACCTACTCACATATAAGGCATATGTTCTCAAATTGTTTTAAAGGAGAATTATATCATTAAGTGATTAAAACTATGAACTACGAAACCTTTCGAAAATGAGAAACTTGAGCATTTAAAATTAGGCAAACTTGAACGTTTGGAACATAATGTTGTTACTTGATTTTCCAAAGGGAAGTGTTTTGGTTTACTTAAAAAGATAGTCACTCTATTTTTATACTACGGGTATTGTGTGACTTTCGTGAAAGATCGGATCTTTTAAAGAGTTAATGTATGAAGTACTTTGGGGATAAATTCCCGAACTTGTTAACATAAAGTAGAAAGTACCTTGTGTGAAGAACTTGATTGTATTGGTTTGTGATAGCCTTGTAATACTTTCTTGTTGATTTGATAAGTAAACATGTTAGGATGCTACGTGTGTTAGTATCTTGTGATATTCTTGTTGTGCTTACGTTGCTAAACTTTAAACCCGTTGTACTGTTATTATATCACATACCCCCTTGACTTATTATACCGAGGGCTTGCCACCCTTGATGCGGGTCTATACGGCCTATGCGGTCTATGTGACTATGCGGAGCAGCGGTATGCTCCAGGATTGATCATTCCGGGTGTTTTATCCCGATGCGGGGGATGCCCTATGCGGTCTGTGTGATGACTAAGCGGTCTATTGAGACTATGCGGGTTGCGGGAGTCCAGGAGGGTACCGGGGTTAGCTACCCCCGATGCGGGTCTATACGATCTATGCGGGTCTATGTGTGACCTATGCGAGTGCGGGAAGTCGAGATTAGGCACGCATAATGATACTATGGACGATTGGCCTTGCTTCGATCATTAGCGGCCTAGAAAAGACCAGTTATAGTATATCCATTTCGCTCTTGTTTATGTTATGGGCGTGAGACCCATAGTTATATTTGAGAGATGGCTTTAAGGGCGTGAGTCCATGACTTGACATATCGCTTATTTATTGTGAATCGTAGTTTGGTGATCATACATGTCTCTGCTTTATATAGACTACTATGATTTCATTTCTGATTTTTGATTCACATACTTGGTACTGTTATCGACCTCCTTCGGAGGCTGCGTTCATGCCGCAGTGAGTACACCGCCGTTGATCCTCGCCATAGGGTCACGATCAGATATGGGAAGCTCCGTTTCTCTGGAGGCTTATCAGTGGTATAGTCCCCTGTCGTTATAGGTACTTACATTCGGGGGTATGGCGGGGCCCTGCCCCGTCATTGTTGATAAAACTCTTAGAGGTCTGTAGTACGGTTGTGGGCAGAGTTGTAAAAAGGATGTAATCGTTTAGTTGATATTTATATATGCCGCAAGGCAAATTTTCTCGATGAACTATTTTTATTTCATGTCTTGTTTTATATTCCGATTACTCGATGTATGTCTACTGGGTGCGAGGTAGGCACGATCCACGCCCGCCGGTCGTGACAAAAGTGGTATCGAGCGATTAATCCTCGGAAAGTGTCTACGAACCGTATCTAGTAGTCTTGATTATCGATGTGTTGTGCACCACACCAATAATCGGGAGGCTATAGGATATTTAGGATTGGTTTCATTCTTCTCACTCGAGATCGTGCTTAGAGCGTGTTATAAGTTGGACCCTCTAACGTACTTTCTTTCCTTACCGTTATGCCTCGCGTAAAGCGTCCGCCCGAAGGGCAAGGCAGCCGAGGAGCCGCGAGTAAAGTACGGAGGGTTACGAGGGCAGCCCAATCATCACCGGGTGGTCTTCATTCGGGAGTTCTGACATCGCCAGCCCCAAAGAGAGTTTAGCGCACGGCAACAGTTCCTCATCGCGGCCATGATAGTTGAACCTTCGCCCGCGATCGGAACAGAGAATATAGATTTCAAAGAGCGACCTGTTACTAGCTATGGATTTAGCAAGAGTATATATTATCTACCAATTTATCGCGTCATGATGACTATCTAAGAGAGGTTGTGCGAATAGCTCGTCGATCGAGCATGGCTCGCGACGGGCTTATGCGCAGCAGCGAAACGTAGATCGGCAGTTAATCGTGACGCGAGAAGAGGCCCGATCGGCGGATCCTTTGGTAACTTCCGGGTGAACCGCCTACAGCAGATTAGATATGCACGTCCACGCATGCAGTGGTCCTCCGCTGCACTTCGGGGCGTTCGAGTATGCAGAGTTGGTCAACTCGGGGCTTCGTTCGCACTATCGTAGGTTCCAAATGGCGGATTCAGATGTTCCCGGTGTTTAACGAGCGCCATCCCGGGGAATGTCGTCTTTTTAGTTGGTACTTGTTTTACCTACGGCCGTCAGGGCCATGTGTCGAAAGGGTGTCCTAGTAGGAGGGATGCAAGTAGGAGGACTCAGCCTTCAGGATCAGTGACCAGTTCATCATCTTCCCAAGCTATGCGCCCAACAGGGCAGGAGTGATTAGAACAACAAAGGGGAAGTGAAGCAGTAGATACAGGCATATCTTTAACCCCCGAGAGATTGTGTGTGATAAGATGAGTATATCTTAAGTGTTATGTTCAGATAACATAAGTGTAAATTTTGATTAGAAATCATGGTTAGGGATAAGGGTAAGATTGGGGTTAGGGAAAGTGTGAGCCTTAGAGTTTTACACGTGGAGACCTTAGAGGCAAGGCCATCTCGAGTAGAAGATTTATATTTTTATGTTTGACCCTTATCGGAGTGCATAGTACACGTGAGATATGTTTGTGTGATAAGTCCCTGAGTGGTATGAAGTGAAAGAGGGTAGTTGAGCTAAGAAGACCGCTAGGTTTTCGTGACTTGATTAGTTAGATTGTTCCGGATCGGGGAGCAAGTGTTTTACGCGAGAGTGGGTCGGGTTGAGGCCATGCCGCGGGTCAACCCGCGACCTGTTTTATGGTGGGGTCAGTTTGTGGTGGTCCCGCAAGGTGGTATGGTCACGAGGGTGTTAGGCCCAAGTTTAGTTAACCATCGTACGAGTTCGTGGATGCGTTCAACCAGTAGTCGGGCCGATGAGGTCAGCCCATATTGTCTTTCAGTCAAGATCGTTTACTCGGCAGAGGGTTATGCGAGATGTTATATCAGGAAGGTTGTAAGGCTGCACGAGGTGCCTACCTTCACCTTATGACAGACAGTGGAGCCCAAGTTATGGTTGTTTCTTTTCGGGAAGTTTTACAAGGCAGGGTTAGGAACTCAGGTAAGTCTCAGTATCACATTCGCCCTCGGGCCAGTGTGTGGATTTCAGGGGTAGCTGTGAGGATTGTTGTCTCCTGTTGAGGGAGTGTTTTAATAGCTACCATTTCAGTATTCGAATGTCGCTTTATGACGCCAGGGCGGAAATGTAAGTTGCCGTTCGATTGGTTCGATGTTGGCAAGGTTCAGATAGTTGGTTCATACTTGTTCAGCAGGATGTGGATAGGGTGAAGCTTATCCAGAAGAGGTTATTGGCAGCTCAGAGTCAACAGAAGTTGTGCGGATAATCGGCGACGACGTTTGGAGTTCAGGTTGACGGTGGGTCTTCTTGAAAGTACCACCCCGGAAGGGTGTGACGAGATTCGGAAAGCAGAGGAAATGTAGCCCGAGTTACTTTGGGCCTTTTCAGATCATGTGAAGAATAGGCCAGGTTGCCTATATGTTAGCTTTTGCCGTCCGACTTAGGAGGCAGTACGTCCGATCTTTCATATTGCTATGTTCGGAAGAGTATCGGAGATCCATCCAGAGTATTCTCAGTTAATGATGACCAAGTGGAGGTAGTAACCCAGAGTTTTGGAAATCAAGCAAGAATAGAATGTGGTAAGTTATGAGAAAGAGTTCGAGTGTACGAGAAGGGTACGACGAGTAAGGGAAGAAGCGAGCATGTGTTAAGAACATAGATGTGATCTTTTCTTTTGTAAAGTGAAGGTGCGAGGGGAGTACCTTTTAGCCCTTGGGTGGGAGTTTTTGTGATGTTAGAGGTGATTCCTCGTGGACTTGGATGTCAGTATTTGCGCGGGTGTTTTCTGTGGCCATGTGTGGCATTTGCAAGCTTGTTAAGCTATGAGGAACTTCATCATTATCCGTCTTGAGAAGGAACATTCGGGACGAATGTTTCTAAGGAGGGGAGAATGTTATACCCCGTATTTCCAGAGTATGTACGTGAGGACGTACGTAGGAAAATTTAAGCCTTAAAGTTAGGCAAGGTTCGAATTTTGTTCACAAACCCCGATTAGAATCGTTTTCGACTAAACGCTTTACACAACTACATGGCGGAAAATTCCGGCTATGTCATTTAGTATTTTTGCGGATTTTTCCGAGAGACGAAATATTTTGGACCAACAAGAGGGCGACACTTGGCACCCTCTAATTGGTGGACTTATGGGCGGCAAGTTGGACGAAATGGAGAGTGGGAGTAGGTAGGATATTTTGTGATATTTGTGTGGTAGATGGATAAGGTGCACATGGATGAATCCTCACCCTACACTTGCCTACTACTTGGCATGATCTTGGCCATTGGTTGGCCATTGCTTGACCTATAAATACCCCCCCCCCCCCTTTGAAGACTTCTTCATCCAAAAATTGTTCTAAGTCTTGAAATCCCTCTCCCCCCTCTCTATAGTTTTCGTCCTCCCCCTTGTGAGGCTTTAGCCGAGAGCACCCCTCCCCCCTTTGAGAGGCCTTTGGCCGAGGGGTACCCCCCCTCTCCTAGTGATGCTAGCCGTAGCACACCCCCTCCCCTACCTTGAGTGGTCTCATAAATACTACCCCCCCCCCCCGGGTAGAAAATACTCTCCATGTATAGTTACTATTCAAAAATACCTTGGCCCAAATACCTTGTAGTATTCCAAGGTTACACTTATACTAAAAGCCCAGAAATACTATTATACGTCCCTTCAGTCACTAAACGAAACCCTAAGGAAAATCTTCACAGTTGGTTGAAGTATTAGGAAGAAGTTTCGTAGAACTTCTAAGGGTTGTTTGGAGCGGGTTGGAGCAATCTTATAGAGCTAGACGTTGCTCAGGATCGACATTAAACTTGGATAATTTTGGGCTTACCGAGGTAAATAATCCTATCCTTCTATTTGTAATTGGAAATTACATACTGTCGTAGAATAGAAATGAATATAAGATTCATAGAAGAGATTGAGCTGTAATAGAAGGATATTACAGAATAGACTTGAACTGAAATCGCATCAGTAGAATATTAATGTAGAAGTTGATAGACTTATATAACCTTTATAGGTTGAATGCTCAGCAAGTAGCTTGTACTACTTGAAAGGTGGACAAGGCTAGCCGGGTTATAGCCGTGGAGCGTTTTGCTAATAGTCGATAATCGTCGCGAGGTATGTGATTCTTCCTATCCTCTTGAGCATGATATTTTAAAAGAATATATATATAGTACGGTAGACGTACGTGTGCTAATTGAACGTAGTTGTACGGCAATGTCTTTTGACTTAAGCCTGAATAATAAGAATCTTGAAGTATTTCAAAAGAATTAAGAATCCTTTTTGAAAGAAGAGTAATACTTGGTTTTTAAAAGTTTAAGAGTTATACTAGCTTTATGGGAAGTTAGGTATAACGACTTAAGAGAGATAAAAAGAATGGTTTATTAATTTTCGAAGTTAAGAGACTTGATCTTAAAAGATAAGAGACTTGACTTAAATAAATTAATATGGATTTTGTGTGAAACCTCATTCGTGAGTAATGAGTACTTGGTTTTTAAAGGAATAATGTTTTACTGATTTCGGAAATCAGAATAAGTATCGAACAAACCACTGCAGCGTTAATAAAGGAAATGTTTCACTAATTAAGTATTATTAAAACCAAGAGAAACCTCCATCTGCATAGAAGCTAAGATGAGACAAAATGATATTACATTTCCTAGATCATGGCTGCTTAAATAAGATTGATTATGAACAAGAATAACCTACTCACATATAAGGCATATGTTCTCAAATTGTTTTAAAGGAGAATTATATCATTAAGTGATTAAAACTATGAACTACGAAACCTTTCGAAAATGAGAAACTTGAGCATTTAAAATTAGGCAAACTTGAACGTTTGGAACATAATGTTGTTACTTGATTTTCCAAAGGGAAGTGTTTTGGTTTACTTAAAAGATGGTCACTCTATTTTTATACTACGGGTATTGTGTGACTTTCGTGAAAGATCGGATCTTTTAAAGAGTTAATGTATGAAGTACTTTGGGGATAAATTCCCGAACTTGTTAACATAAAGTAGAAAGTACCTTGTGTGAAGAACTTGATTGTATTGGTTTGTGATAGCCTTGTAATACTTTCTTGTTGATTTGATAAGTAAACATGTTAGGATGCTACGTGTGTTAGTATCTTGTGATATTCTTGTTGTGCTTACGTTGCTAAACTTTAAACCCGTTGTACTGTTATTATATCACATACCCCCTTGACTTATTATACCGAGGGCTTGCCACCCTTGATGCGGGTCTATACGGCCTATGCGGTCTATGTGACTATGCGGAGCAGCGGTATGCTCCAGGATTGATCATTCCGGGTGTTTTATCCCGATGCGGGGGATGCCCTATGCGGTCTGTGTGATGACTAAGCGGTCTATTGAGACTATGCGGGTTGCGGGAGTCCAGGAGGGTACCGGGGTTAGCTACCCCCGATGCGGGTCTATACGATCTATGCGGGTCTATGTGTGACCTATGCGGGCTGCGGGAAGTCCAGGATTAGGCACGCATAATGATACTATGGGCGATTGGCCTTGCTTCGATCATTAGCGGCCTAGAAAAGACCAGTTATAGTATATCCATTTCGCTCTTGTTTATGTTATGGGCGTGAGACCCATAATTATATTTGAGAGATGGCTTTAAGGGCGTGAGTCCCTGACTTGACATGACTGCTTATTTATTGTGAACTGTAGTTTGGTGATCATACATGTCTCCTGCTTTATATAGACTACTATGATTTCATTTACAGTATTTTCGCCACATACTTGGTACCTGTTATCGACCTCTGGAGGCTGCGTTCATGCCGCAGGTAGAGGTACACCAGTCGTTGATCCTCGCTCATAGGGTCACAGTTCAGCGTATGGGAAGCTCCGTTTCTCTGGAGGCTTATCAGTGGTATAGTCCCCTGTCGTTATAGGTACTTACATTCAGGGGTATGGCGGGGCCCTGTCCCGTCATTGTTGATAAAACTCTTAGAGGTCTGTAGTACGGTTGTGGGCAGAGTTGTAAAAAGGGATGTAACTGTTCTAGTTGATATTTATATATGCCGCAAGGCAAATTTTCTCAGATGAACTATTTTTATTTCATGTCTTGTTTTATATTCCGCTGATTACTCTGATGTATGTCTACTTGGGTGCCCGGGGTAAGGCACGACCACGTCTGCCGGTTTCGGTCGTGACAAAAGTGGTATCGAGCGCTTAATCCTCGGAAAGTGTCTGCACCGTATCTAGTAGAGTCTTGATTATCGATGTGTTTGCACCACACCAATAATCGTGAGGCTATAGGATATTTAGGATTGGTTTCATTCTTCTCACTCGAGATCGTGCCAGAGCCGTGTTATAAGTTGGACCTCTAACGTACTTTCTTTCCTTACCGCTATGCCTCCGCGTAGCGGTCCGGCCCAGAGCGGCAAGGCACCAAGGAGCTGCGAAAGAGCACGGAGGGTTACGAGGCACAGCCCAATCATCACAGGGTGGTGCTTCATTCGGGAGTTCTCATGACATCGCCACCAAAGCAGAGTTTAGCGCAGCGCAACTCCTCTGCGCCATGATAGTTGAACCTTCGCCCAATGCGACCGAACAGAGAATATAGATTTCAAAGAGACGACCCTGTTACTAGCTATGGATTTAGCAACCGAGAGTATATTATCTACCAATTTATCGCGGGTCATGATGACTATCTAAGAGAGGTTGTGCAAGAATAGCTCGTCCAAAGGCTTGAGCATGGCTCACAGACGGGCTTATGCGAAGCAGTCCGAGAAACAAGAGAGATCGGCGGTTAATCGTGGACAGTAAGAGGCCCGATCGGCAGTGATCCTTTGGTAACTTTCAGGCGAACCGCCTCGGCAGATTAGATATGCACATCCACCGCGCAGTGGTCCTCCACGTACTTCGTGACGCTCGAGTATGCAGGAGTTGGTCAGAACTCCAGGGCTTCTGGTTCGCAGCTATACGTAGGTTCCAAATAGCCGATTCATTTTTCCCGTGTTCATCATACGTGACGTCATCCCGGGAATGTCGTTTTTAGTTGGTACTTGTTTTACCTACTACCGTCGCAGCCATGTGGTCGAAAGTGGTGTCCTAGCAGGAGGGATGCAAGTAGGAGGACTCAGCCTTCAGGATCAGTGACCAGTTCATCATCTTTCCAAGCTATGCGCCCAACAAAGGTGAGTGATTAGAACAACAAAGGGGAAGTGAAGCAGTAGATACAGGCATATCTTTAACCCCCGAGAGATTGTGTGTGATAAGATGAGTATATCTTAAGTGTTCTGTTCAGATAACATAAGTGTAAATTTTGATTGGAAATCATGGTTAGGGATAAGGGTAAGATTGGGGTTAGGGAAAGTGTGAGCCTTAGAGTTTTACACGTGGAGACCTTAGAGGCAAGGCCATCTCGAGTAGAAGATTTATATTTTTATGTTTGACCCTTATCGGAGTGCATAGTACACGTGAGATATGTTTGTGTGATAAGTCCCTGAGTGGTATGAAGTGAAAGAGGGTAGTTGAGCTAAGAAGACCGCTAGGTTTTCGTGACTTGATTAGTTAGATTGTTCCGGATCGGGGAGCAAGTGTTTTACGCGAGAGTGGGTCGGGTTGAGGCCATGCCGCGGGTCAACCCGCGACCTGTTTTATGGTGGGGTCAGTTTGTGGTGGTCCCGCCAGGTGGTAGGGTCACGAGGGTGTTAGGCCCAAGTTTAGTTAACCATCGTACGAGTTCGTGGATGCGTTCAACCAGTAGTCGGGCCGATGAGGTCAGCCCATATTGTCTTTCAGTCAAGATCGTTTACTCGGCAGAGGGTTATGCGAGATGTTATATCAGGAAGGTTGTAAGGCTGCACGAGGTGCCTACCTTCACCTTATGACAGACAGTGGAGCCCAAGTTATGGTTGTTTCTTTTCGGGAAGTTTTATGCAGGTTAGGAACTCGTAAGTCTCAAGATCACATTCGCCCCGCCGGTGTGGATTTCAGGGGTAGCTGTGAGGATTGTTGTCTCCTGTTGAGGGAGTGTTTTAATAGCTACCATTTCAGTATTCGAATGTCGCTTTATGACGCCTTGTAGGGGCGGAAATGTAAGTTGTCGTTCGATTGGTTCGATGTTGGCAAGGTTCAGATAGTTGGTTCATACTTGTTCAGCAGGATGTGGATAGGGTGAAGCTTATCCAGAAGAGGTTATTGGCACTCGAGTCACCGTGGTTGTGCGGATAATCGGCGACGACGTTTGGAGTTCAGGTTGATGGTGGGTCTTCTTGAAAGTACCACCCCGGAAGGGTGTGACGAGATTCGAAAAGCAGAGGAAATGTAGCCCGAGTTACTTTGGGCCTTTTCAGATCATGTGAAGAATAGGCCAGGTTGCCTATATGTTAGCTTTTGCCGTCCGACTTAGGAGGCAGTACGTCCGATCTTTCATATTGCTATGTTCGGAAGAGTATCGGAGATCCATCCAGAGTATTCTCAGTTAATGATGACCAAGTGGAGGTAGTAACCCAGAGTTTTGGAAACCGGCAAGAATGTGGTAATCGCCGTTATGAGAAAGAGTTCGAGTGTGCGAGAAGTGGTATGACGAGTAAGGGAAGAAGCGAGCATGTGTTAAGAACATAGATGTGATCTTTTCTTTTGTAAAGTGAAGGTGCGAGGAGTACCTTTAGCCCTTGGGTGGGAGTTTTGTGATGTTAGAGGTGATTCCTCGTGGACTTGGATGTCAGATTTGCGGGTGTTTTCACGTGGCCACGTGTGGCATTTGCAAGCTTGTTAAGCTATGAGGAACTTCATCATTATCCGTCTTGAGAAGGAACATTCGGGACGAATGTTTCTAAGGAGGGGAGAATGTTATACCCCGTATTTCCAGAGTATGTACGTGAGGACGTACGTAGGAAAATTTAAGCCTTAAAGTTAGGCAAGGTTCGAATTTGTTCACAACCCCGATTAGAATCGTTTTCGACTAAACGCTTTACACAACTTGCAAGGGAAAATTCCGGCTATGTCATTTAGTATTTTTGCGGATTTTTCCGAGAGAAAATATTTTGGACCAACAAGAGGCGACACTTGGCACCCTAATTGGTGGACTTATGGGGCAAGTTGGACGAAATGGAGAGTGGGAGTAGGTAGGATATTTTGTGATATTTGTGTGGTAGATGGATAAGGTGCACATGGATGAATCCTCACCCTACACTTGCCTACTACTTGGCATGATCTTGGCCAAGGTTGGCTATTGCTTGACCTATAAATACCCCTTTGAAGACTTCTTCATCCAAAAATTGTTCTAAGTCTTGAAATCCTTCTCCCCTCTCTATAGTTTTCGCCCTCCTTGTGAGGCTTTAGCCGAGAGCACCCCTCCCCCCTTTGAGAGGCCTTTGGCCGAGGGGTACCCTCTCCTAGTGACGCTAGCCGTAGCACACCCTCCCCTACCTCGAGTGGTCTCATAAATACTACCGGGTAGAAAATACTCTCCATGTATGGTTACTATTCAAAAATACCTTGCCCAAATACCTTGTAGTATTCCAAGGTTACACTTATACTAAAAGCCTGTAAATACTATTATACGTCCTTCAATACTAAACGAAACCCCAAGGAAAATCTTCACAGTTGGTTGAAGTATTAGGAAGAAGTTTCAGAGAACTTCAAGGGTTGTTTGAGCGGTTGGAGCACCCGAGTAGGAGCTAGACGTTGCTCAGGATCGACATTAAACTTGGATAATTTTGGGCTTACCGAGGTAAATAATCCTATCCTTCATTTGTAATTGGAAATTACATACCGTCAGAGAATAGAAATGAATATAAGATTCATAGAAGAGATTGAAATGTAATAGAAGGATATTGAATAGACTTGAACCAAATCGCATCGAGAATATTAATGTAGAAGTTGATAGACTTATATAACCTTTATAGGTTGAATGTCGCAAGTAGCTTGTACTACTTGAAAGGTGGACAAGGCTAGCGGTTATAGCCGCGGAGCGCTTTTGCTAATAGTCGATAATCGTCGCGAGGTATGTGATTCTTCCTATCCTCTTGAGCATGATATTTTAAAAGAATATATATATAGTAGTAGGACGACGTGTGCTAATTGAACGTAGTTGTACGGCAATGTCTTTTGACTTAAGCCTGAATAATAAGAATCTTGAAGTATTTCAAAAGAATTAAGAATCCTTTTTGAAAGAAGAGTAATACTTGGTTTTTAAAAGCTTAAGAGTTATACTAGCTTTATGGGAAGTTAGGTATAATGACTTAAGAGAGATAAAAAGAATGGTTTATTAATTTTCGAAGTTAAGAGACTTGATCTTAAAAGATAAGAGACTTGACTTAAATAAATTAATATGGATTTTGTGTGAAACCTCATTCGTGAGTAATGAGTACTTGGTTTTTAAAGGAATAATGTTTTACTGATTTCGGAAATCAGAATAAGTATCGAACAAACCACTGCAGCGTTAATAAAGGGAAATGTTTCGACTAATTAAGTATTATTAAAACCAGTAGAAACCTCCATCTGCATAGAAGCTAAGATGAGACAAAATGATATTACATTTCCTAGATCATGGCTGCTTAAATAAGATTGATTATGAACAAGAATAACCTACTCACATATAAGGCATATGTTCTCAAATTGTTTTAAAGGAGAATTATATCATTAAGTGATTAAAACTATGAACTATGAAACCTTTCGAAAATGAGAAACTTGAGCATTTAAAATTAGGCAAACTTGAACGTTTGGAACATAATGTTGTTACTTGATTTTCCAAAGGGAAGTGTTTTGGTTTACTTAAAAAGATAGTCACTCTATTTTTATACTACGGGTATTGTGTGACTTTCGTGAAAGATCGGATCTTTTAAAGAGTTAATGTATGAAGTACTTTGGGGATAAATTCAACTTGTTAACATAAAGTAGAAAGTACTGTGTGAAGAACTTGATTGTATTGGTTTGTGATAGCCTTGTAATACTTTCTTGTTGATTTGATAAGTAAACATGTTAGGATGCTACGCGTGTTAGTATCTTGTGATATTCTTGTTGTGCTTACGTTGCTAAACTTAAACCCGTTGTATCATTATTATATCACATACCCTCGATTTATTATACCGGTGGCTTGCCACCCTGATGCGGGTCTATACAGCCTATGCGGTCTATATGACTATGCGGAGCAGCGGTATGCTCCAGGATTGATCATTCCGGGTGTTTTATCCTCACGCGGGATGCCCTATGCGGTCCGCGGTGATGACTATGCGTCTATCGAGACTATGAGGGTCGCGAGTCCGGTGAGGGTACCGGGTTAGCTACCCCGACGCGGTCTATACGATCTACGCGGTCTATGTGACCCATGCGGATCGCGAAGTCCGTGGATTAGGCACGCATAATGATACTATGGACGATTGGCCTTGCTTCGATCATTAGCGGCCTAGAAAAGACCGCTTATAGTATATCCATTTCGCTCTTGTTTATGCATGGGCGCGACCCATAGTTATATTTGAGAGACGGCTTGGGCGTGAGTCCATGACTTGACACGATCGCTTATTTATTGTGAATCGTAGTTTGGCGATCATACATGACGCCAAACTCGGACCGCCATCGTGCCTTACCTCGGCACCCTAGTGATACATACATCGAGAAAATCAGCGAACATAAAACATGAGTCACTAAACAAGAGATATAGTAAATAAACAAAGCAACCAAAACAGCTTGCCTTCAAGATATACATAAAACTCCGAACAGCTTTAATCCTTTTACAACCCCGCCTACAACAGATTACATGCACTCTAAGATATACAATAACTATGACGGACAGTGGCTTCGCCATACCCCGAATGTACAAGAACCTACAACTCAGTGGAAACATACCAAAGATAAGCCTCCGGCGAACGGAGCTTTCCGACACGTCAAGTGAGATCCTAAGAGCGGGATCCACGATCGATGTATTTCTACCGCGGCATGAACGCAGCCCAAGCGAGGTCGCATAACAGTACCAAGTATGTGAAATCAGAATATCGCAGCTTAAATCATAGCTATATAAAGCAGAGACATGTATGATAACCAAAATCCATGACGCAACATAAAAGTAGCCAAGTCAGTGGACTCACGCCTCAAAGTCACCACTAAATATAACTATGGGTCTCACGCCCACCACATCCATCATGTTCGCATCATGGCCACATGCCCTGGAATCGCAGACGGTGTAGACATGTCCATGATGCAACAATAATATGGCCGCATGGCCACATGCCCTGGACATCGCACGGTAGACATGCCCATGTAACCTCAATAACAATATACTGGTGGTCAACCCCGCCGCACGGCCACATGCCCCTAACATCGCGACGGTAGACACGCCCATGTTGCAAGAATAACCATATATCGGGTAATCAACTCCGGCCGCACGGCCAGATGCCCTAATACCGCAGACGGCAGACATGTCCATGTGACATCAACAACAAGACAAGAATCAAAATGGAAACATACCCGTGGAATTTCCATCACCGCCAAAGACGCCCAAGTAAGTTCTCAACAAGTCAACCGCCTCTACCGAGACGCAGAATACGTAAATACCACACTTGCACAACCAAGGCTATCATCACAAGCATAGGCAAGTTTCACAACAACAAGCATAGGCAAGTTTCACAACAACAAGCATAGGCAAGTCTCACACAACTCAAAGTACTTTCATTTTACGCCAAAGTCCGGTTTGTAACCCCAAAGTACTACATACGCTAAGTTCTTTTAAAAGAGATCCATTACTTTTATAAAAGTCACCCGAAACCCGTAGTACTAGAATGACCAACCCACATTCCTATTCAAAATAAACTAACATCATACATTACCTACGTTCCAGATTGCCTAGATTCATTTACTCAAGCTTCTCATTTTCAAATGGTTTCATAGTTCCCAAACTTAATCACTTGATTCCTTTTAGAACAATTGAGTAATATATGTCTCACGTAGAGTAGGTTATTCTTGTTTACATCATTCTTATTACAAAGACATGATCTAGAAAATGTAATATCATTTTGTCTCATCTTAGTTTCTATGCAGATGGAGGTTTACCGGGTTTTAATACGATACATCATTATTCAAGACATTTTCCTTTATTAACGCCGCAGCTGTCTCTGTCGATACACATTCTGATTTCCAAATCAAGAAACATTATCCTTTAAATAAAACCAAGTACTCATTACTCACGAATGAGATTTCACACAAACATTCACATTAAAAACAAATAAGTTAAGTCTCTTATCTTATAAGATCAAGTCTCTTAACTTCTAACATCGTGAAACCATTTTCTTTACCTCTTAAGACATTATACCTAACTCCCCAAAAGCTAGTATAACTCTTTTAAAACCTTTAAAACCAAGTGTTACTCTCCCTTCAAAACGACTTATAAATCTTTTGAAATACATCAAGTTCTTTATTATAACTCAGCCGCTTATAATTCACACCAGCTACCTTTTAAAACCACAAAGTATTTTCTTACCTACATAAAGTCGTTATAACCAACTCCCATAAAGCTCGTTATAACACTTTATGTTTCAAACCAATCAAATACTTTAAACACATGTACGCTCACCAGATTACATAGTTACACGCATATCATGCTAGAAGAGATAGAAGAGGTTCACATACCTCGCGACGATTTATCGACAATAAGCAAAATGCTCCAAGTACTACCACCTTGCTAGCTCTTTCCACTCCTCGAGCAGAATACGCTACTCTAGTACTTTCACCTATAAAGGTCACAAACGCCTATTAACCCCAAAACACAAGTTTCTATCTTTCTACGTAAAATTGGCAAAGACTTCCCCGCAACAGAAATCTCCTCCTTTATCGAGGCTCACTACCAAGCCAACCGTGGGGTTAACATCGCCTAACCTGGATGCGCAATTCTACTACACAAGAATGCTACATAAGTCCATCGTAATACAGCCCTAGGTAATTACGTCGCTTCTTCTCTTTATTATCCTTCTATGTGATTATCGCTCAATTCTTCGCTCTTCAGCTTAAGTCAAAAGACATTGCCACAATTCTAAGTTCATTTCTATATATAGTATACAACAACTATATATTCAACACTTATGTAATTTCCAATTACAATAGATGACAAGAGTGTTACCTCGATAAGCCCAAAATTATCCAAGTATAATGTCGATCCTGAGAAACGCTTAGGTCCTACGACGAGCGATCCAAACAGCCCTTAGATGTTCTAAGGCAGTTCTACTTACAACTTAAACAACGGGTGAAGAATTCCTTATGGTTTCGCTTTTGTGGCTAAAGGAAGTATAATCGTATTGGCTTTTGTATAAGTGTAACCTTGGGAATACGACCAGGTATTTAGGCCCAGGTCTTTGGACCTTATAACAATACTAGAGAGTATTTCTCTACCACAACACGGGGTATTATCCGAAAACGACTAGGCTGGGTACCCCACGCCAAGGCACCACAGGGGAGTGTGGCTCTCGCCACAAGCCCTCCCGAAAAGGGGGCGGGAGGGGAAGCTCTCGGCTAGCACAACAAGAAGGGAGGAGAGGGTTTCAAGACTTGGAAGTTTTGAACGGATGAAGTCTTCACACTTGTGGGTATTTATAGCAAAACCAAAAGCCAACCAATGGCCAAGATCAAGCCATGTGCAAGGCAAGTGTAAGGCCAAGATCAAGCCAAGTGCACCCTAACCCTACTCCACAAAACACTCCACAAAACACTCCACAAAACAAGGCCAAAACAAGGCACAATTCAGCGGACCAATCGCCAAGGCCAACCGATCCCTCGACGCCTAATCGCCCAAGTCCTCCACTTGTTACCAATGTGGGGTGACATGTCACCCTCCCGCTGGTCCAAAATGTTTCGCCTCTCGGAAAAATCCGCAAAAATTATAAATGACATAGCCGAATTTTCACGAAAGTCGTGGAAACGCTCCGCCGTAAAACGACTCTAATCGCACTTGTGCCCAAAATTTCGAAACATGCCTAACTTAAGGCTCAAAATTCGCACGCACGCCCACACGCATATTACCGGAAATACGGTATAACATTCTTCCTCTTAGAAACATTCGCCCAATGTTCCTTCAAGGTCTCAAAACAAACAAAGGCCAGATAGTCTTCACCGCTATACGCATTTAAAACAATCATGCCACACCGCCACAAAACACACGCTCACTTCTCCCTTTCTCGTAGTACTGTCACTAACACTGAACTCGCTTCTAGTATCCGCACTCACACTTCACCAACGCCTGCTTTCCAACCTCGAGTCACTACCTCCAAACTTGGTCATCTCACTAACCTCGATTTCTAAGGTCGTTCTCGCCTCCACGACCGCTCGTCGAACATATCCACCAACTCATACGACGGTCATACAAACTGGGCCTAGCATCCTCGTGGACCCTACCACCCTGAGGACCACCTGAATCGACTTACCTTAATTCGGCTACGTTGACCCGACACGCCCTCAACCCGACCCACAATCGCTGCAAGCCCTTGTTCCCCTCGACACTAACAATTCTACCTATACAGAAAGCTACCACTTCCATTTCCTCCCACACTACCTGTGGACTTACTCCTTTTCACTAACTGTGTTTCTAAATCATATTTTAGCACAAAGCTATCCAAACATAACACTTAACACATCATTAACATCAATACATACAAGATCTGTGGTTATGATATACTGAAACTAGGTGTTCAAGGACCGCTAAAACTGGAACTTCCACCGCGACTTCTACCGTGCCCGCGAATCGCTTATAGTTCAGGTTATCCTACAATTACGGCTCTGAAGGCCTTCTGGCGCGGGCCCGTTGGCCGCAAGAATAACAAGCCCTCGTACTACGACACTCCCGAAACGCGGCTCACTACATCGACCACACCGAGGCAGTGGTGATCGATTCGCCAACACCCCTACTTCCCGAACGCCCAACCGGAGCCTGCACTGGTCCTCGACATCCCGCGGTCCCGGCGTCGCGGAGGACCACTCGCGAATGGCGAGGTACATAACTAGTCCCGCAGGCGGTCCGCCTGAAAGTCGCTAAAATATCCTACTTGCTCGCCTTCTTCTCGAAAGGCCGTCCACCTGCCGACCGCGCCTCGCACTCCACGTACGAGCTCGCATGCGGCAATGTCCATGCTCTATAAGAGAAACACCCGCACAACTCGCTAGGTAATCATCGAGCCCTCAGAATACACTCCGCACTCGATCCTCCATACTAGCTACTAACACGGAACATACCGCCAATGAGTCGAACTCCACATTGTACTCCCGAATCAGACGTCGTTTCCGCTCGCTCAACATCAAAAACTGTCGCCCCGAGCCCTCTCATCTCGCGTGAGGCAAGAAATGTGCCAGAAGGCTCTTAAAACTCGCCCAAACGGCCAGTGCATTTTCCCCGACGCTCCCACGAATCAAAACCCGATCGCGTGTCACGCACCGGAGCGAACCTAGGACCACCGACCGTCTCCAAGCCTTGATCACTTTACGATCCGGTCAGAATCGCTTGATGAACTCCGCGATCATCCTCGTGCCTCACCCGTAACTCGCGCTACATCTCGAAAGTCTCGTAGCCTCAAACCGCTCGCCGGTGAATCTACTGGTGCTATCGGGGAATCCGCCGCGATCAAATTATCTCATATCCGCCACGCACTCGCCAAGAATCGCCATCTCCTTGTAACTCCAATCCTTCTCGCCTGCATCGTGGATCTGAGGCTCAGTATCGAGTCTTCGAGCAGCCTAATATCGCGCTTAAACTCGGCAAGGGCCGGGCGGCGCCGCCAAACTCAAGCCGCCATTGGAGCACTGCTCGTGTAATCGACTGGCTCGCGCCTCGCACTTCTCCTCAATCACACTAGCGCCTCCTTAGCCAAGGCTTTGCCTTTCTGGGGCCCCGTTGCTCGCAGAGGCATAACTGTAAAAACGAAACACGCCAGGGTCCAACTTACAACACGCTTCTAAGGCACGATCTCGTAATGAGAAGAATGGAAACTAACCTAAATGTCCTATAGCCTCCTCGGGATTATAGATGTGATGCAGCAATAACACAATCGGAGCAATTTACACTGCAGACTCTACTAGACACGGTCTCGTAGACACTTTCCGAGGACTAATCAAGCTTCGATACTCACTTCAGGACGCCCGAAACCTACTGGCTCACATCGTGCCTTACCCCGGCACTCTAGTGATACATACATCGAGAAAATCAGCGGAACATAAAACATGTAGAGTCACTAAACAAGATATAGGTAAATAAACAGGCCAACCAAAACAAGTTGCTTTCGGCAAGAGATATACATAAAACTCCGAATGTGCTTTAATCTTTTACAACTCCTCGCCACAACAAGCACTACAGGCTGCACTTCTAAGATATATTAACAACTATGGACGGACATTGTGTGTCTCGCCATACCCCAATGTACAAGAACCTCTTACAACTCAGTGTGGAAACATACT